>VHKM01000125.1:125000-155930 GCA_007210695.1 Neogobius melanostomus | reverse complement strand
AAGAAGATCAAAGACGCTCATGTTTTGTTCAGAAGTAAGTTTTGTAAACCTTTCACTGGAGCAGTTCTTTAAACCCTTTTTGCAGAGGGTCTATTTAAACGTTTCATATTTGCAGACGAGCCGTTCATAGACGAGGAGAGAAGAGTCTGTTACCAATCAGGACTTCATCACATTTACCACAGAATGATCCTCGTTCTGTTCTTATTCTGGAGACGATCATCCTAAACTCGCTGTAAAACCATTTTAGTCGTGTTACAGCGCCGCTCACATTAATTTTCTCGTTAAGCGCGATTAGAGCGAGCGGCGGTTTGGTCACGAAGCAGAGACAGAGGAATTACAAACAAAGATTCCTGCAGACGTTCCTCATCCCTGAGTTCTCAGCCTCCTCACTTCAGGAATAAAGAAACATTTGGACATTTCTTTACAAAACTGTGGCTCTCACATGATCAGAGATGCAACACGATACTAGCGGTTTGAAGTATCGGCCGATATCCGATATTACGGTTTCTCTTCTCCAGTTTGGCTTTACCCAAATCTAAAAGCTTCTTAAAAAAGTGTCAAAATAGCGTCGAAAACGAAAATGCAAAACGCAACAAAAACGCGTGCGACCACACGGTGAGGAAAACATCTATTAGATGAGTATTGTCGGTCCTTGTTATAATACAATGATGAGGTATTACTGACCTGTAGACTGTGAACTCCCAGTCCAAAGCTTCGGTCGTGGGGGTTCAAAACGTGAGTGAAAAAGTGAATTCTTCTCTTACCTCCAGTGTCAGATCAATGAATCCGATCTTTCTTTCAAACGAGGTGTTACGGCTCAATGATAAATCATATCTTTTAATAATAAACCGTATCATGACGACACATTAAATGAACGACTCACATTAAATGATCTGATCTTTACAAATGTGTCAGTTTTTCTTTCACAGAGTTTTCATAAACTAACAAAACATGATTTTGTTTGATTACATTCATTATGTCTTATTTCAAAAAATCAGGTTATAATTGGGAGTAATCATGGACTCAGACCTGAACTTAAACAGCCACATCAAAGCAATAACATCATCAGCTTTTTACCATCTGAAGAACATTAAGATCAAAGGAAAGTGTCAAAAACCAGACCTTAGAGAGACTCATCCAGCATTTTGTCTCATGCAGTAGACTACTGTAACGGCTGCTCACTGCCTTCCTAAACCCTGTTAGCGCTGCAGAACATCCAGAACGCTGCTGCTCCAGTCCTGACAAGAACCAGAATCCACCACATTAGTCCAGTGCTCCCGGTCTCTGCACTGCTTCCTGTCACTCAGAGAACAGAAATTAAAACAGCTCTCAACCAAAGTCCACGTTTAGAGCGATATGAACGATGCCAAGTTTCAGGACTAAACACTGCTGAGGCTAAACTCTGGAACAGTCCCTCATGAGATGTGCGTCAGCCTCAGACTCTTTTTACTCATAGATATGACTCTGAAAGTATTTATCTTTAATGGACAAGAGCATTTTTCCATACCCCATTGGCAAAGAATTGACACTTGACTAAAGACCAAAATGTTTGACTGGAGTCAGAAACATCTCAGAAACAAGTGAAATAATCTATGGGCAACAACAAACCGCAAAATACTTGCAATTCAATTTTTAAAACGGGGGGGGGATGAACTTCTAAATGTGTGACTATGCATTTTGATTATATTTTGCTGAGCACAATGCACCTGAATGTAAGTGTGAGACAAAGGCAAATAAAGACAATACATTCTGTCAATGTAAGGTAGTGAACAGTGAGTGACCCAAAAAGTGGCTTTCGAGGAAACGTCAGAAAACAAAATCATTTCTCTTGGTCGAAAATGTTTTAACAGATGTCCCCTGACTTTTTTTACAGGTTTCCCCTCACACATGTTCTCATGGGTACTCCCCCATCACAAGCAGCACACACCTGCTCTTTAAACTATGGCCAACAATGGAGCCATTCCACCTCACTGCAAGAATTACCAATAACACACAACGTATCGTCTGGCCGTGACACACACCACACACACACACACAACACACACACACACACACACACACACACACACAACACATACACACACAAGCACACACACACACCACCACACACACACACACACAACACACACACACACACACACACACAACCGCACAAACAGTAATTGGACATCATTCAGTGACATCACCACAGAAAAGCATTAAATGGAGGAAATGTTGTGCGACCTCCTCCCCAGAACACCTCCCAGGTGGAAACAAAGGAAAAGTTAACTAACAAAAACAACCTTAAATGTATCTGACACATTAGACCAATTTTTGCTAAAAACACAGTTAACCGGCACGGTAGTAACAGTGTTAGCGCTCCGTAGCTTCACAGCTAGAAGGTCCCCGTTTCGTTCCCACCATAGCGGGCCCTTTCTGTGTGGAGTTTGGCATGTTCTCCTGTGTCTGCGTAAGGTTTCCTCCACGGGTAATACCGTTTCCTCTACCACTAAAAACATGTACAATAGGCCAGGATGAATGAGAGTGTGTTAAAGAGTGCGCATGGGGACGACGATGGAAATTAGCCCAAGGCTAGCAATCCGCGGTGTGGCTTGTTCATTAACTTCACTGTCCATACCAAATAAACATAAACAAACGAATTATATTTAAGATTTTGCTAAAAGATTATCCCAGTTTTCTTAGTTTGACGCATTTTTTGTATGTTTATGTTTTCACTTCCTTATTGACACCGACATGGGGAGGAAGTGACCATCGAAGAAGGTAAAACAATTTTAAAACTGTTGCCCGTGGCAACCATGTTAAGTCAATGGGAAATGAATGATTCAAACTGCATATGGAAATGTTTTCCTTTTCTCATTATGTCCACTTCCTGCAGCAGCTAAACATTCAAGATAAAATAACTTTTCTTTGCCCAAACAATTTAAATTCATTAAAATTGCTGCTATCACTGAAAAAAAGATAATTATGCAACTGATGTAATCCATCTAAATAAGTCATATTTTCAAGAGCATTAAAAGTCCATATGTACTTTAACCATGAACCAAAACAATACACCTTAACGTTAGATAACCTCTGTTTTTACTGTACATATATATATATATATTATATATATATATATAAATATATATACTATATATATATATCTATAATATATTATATATATATATATATATGGAATGATAAGAACTGGAAACAAATAAGAACAAACACAAACAACCCGGGATATGCACGTTAGCTTATAGACTATTGCCGTGTAAAACTCACATTTGTCACAATACCCATATACTGTATTGTTTCCAGTATCGGAGTAATCGAGCATCAAGAGCACAGACGCTCTGGAAAGGCGTAACAACAAACTATTAAAGCTCATTTCTCCCAGTCCAACCCTGCTCATCAGCACAGAAACAACTTAAAACACTTTCCGTTATCAAAAGAAGACGACGCTCACTTCAGTCCAACAAGCAAACCCCAGAGAGAAAGAGAACCGGCGAAGCCTCCCGTCCCGGGTCTTACCTTACAGTCGTGTGGTCTCCTCGGGGGGAGGCTATCCGGTCGCCGGCACTCGCACTGCCCCCTGGGTGTCCTGTTCCTGCACTGGGAGTGGTCTCCGCAGGCCACGCCCTCCGCACAGAAGTCGTGACTTGGAGGGGGGCGGAGTCAGAGCGTTTTATTATATCGAGAGGGGGTGGGGGCGAGGAAGGGGCATTCCGGCTCACCCTCTGCAGACGTTACAGGCAGCGTCCTCTGAGCAGCTGCTCACGTCAGACGCAGTCCAGCTCCGGACACGCCTCCAGAACCTCAGCATCCGCCGTTCTGAGGAGGAAACACCCGTCAGCAAAATCTGAACAACCTCTTAGCTCCAGCGCGGCTTTACCCAATCTAAAAACACCACAAAGAGCAACAAGAAACACAATAAGAAATACGACAAAGATTTGGTAAAGCTGAACCTGGAGAAAAATGTGCTGGTTAAAGTCAGAGGTAGAGCTCGGTCTGTGAGGAGGGTTTCTCCTCTGTGAGGAGGGTTCTCTCTGTGAAGAGGGTTTCCCTCTGTGAGGGAGGGTTCCTCCTCTGTGAGGAGGTTCTCTGTCATGCTGTTCTGTGAGGAAGGGTTCTCTCTGTGAGGAGGGTTCTCTCTGTGAGGAGGGTTCTCTGTCTCTGTCTGTGAGGAGGGTTCTCTCTGTAGAGGTTCTCTCTGTGAGGAGGGTTTCTCATGTCACTGTCCTCGGTCTGTGAGGAGGGTTCTCTGTCATGTTCTCGGTCTGTGAGGAGGGTTCTCTGTCATGGTCTGTGAGGAGGGTTCTCTTGTCATGTCTCGTCTGTGAGGAGGGTTTCCGTGTCTACCTTGCATTCTCTGCAGGTCGGGACAGACGCGTTGTCCCTTCTGCAAACAAACGTTTGCCCCAAAGAACTGACACTTTGCTGCAACACCAGAAACAAAAACATCCTTTTCATTCACAGTTTCAATTAAAACTGCCCTTAAAGGCCAAAGGAAATGACCATATTGATTACAGCGTCGTCTCGGTCAACAGCCTTTCCTGATAGCAACGTGATAACCAAACATGTCAGTGTTTTGAAGAGGGAAAGACCCAGCGAGCGAACAACAGACATGTTTTTGACTCTGACGTTTAAAACTAAAAACGCAGCTACAGACAGAATAACCAACGCCTCACTTTTAACCTCTTAACTTCCCCGCCTCACATGTTCTCCAGTCTGGCTTACCCTAATCTAAAAGCTTCCTTGAAAAAAGTGGTCAAAAACGTGAAGAAGTGAAGATAAAAAGTCAAAGTGACGGAAACAACGTGAAAGAAAAGATCCTGTTTTACAGCAGTTTTGTAGGTAGCTTTCAAGGAGGTGTTCTTCTGGTCTTAATGGCTGTTCAGCTCCAGTAAAAGAGGGGTTTAGATTTGGGTAAAGCCTAAAAGCTTCACGACTGGAGCTCAATATAGGCCAGAGAAACTTCATTTGAAAGCTAAGACCAACATGCACTGTCCGCGACCAAACAAAACCATAAACTTCTTTGGTCTGGTTCTGAAGTTTTTTTGTCATTTTTGATTGCTTTAGTCGTGTATTGTTTTGTTTTTCCTGTCACTTTTTGTTGCTCCTTTTGGCTTTTATTGATCTATTTTTGTGTATTTCATTCCGTTGTTTTCATCTCTGTTTTGAAGCTTTTAGATTTGGGTAAAGCTGAACGGAAGAAGATGTGTTTCAGACAGTGGGGTTTAATAAGAGCTGATGTTTCTGCTCGGTAATTGAAGTTATGTCAAAGTGGATCGTTCCTTTTCCACAAGCATGAACTAAACACAGACAGAAATAGACACGGAGTCCTCTCAGGAGCCGACTCTGACTCTGCTCCTCCCCCTCCCCTCCCGCTCCTCCTCCCCCTCCCTCCTCCCCCTCCTCCTCCTCCTCTCTCCCTGCCTCCCCTCCTCCTTCCTCCCCTCTCCCTCCTCCCCCTCCTCCCTCCTCCTCTCCCCCTCCTTCCTCCTCAACCCTATCTCCTCCTCCTCCTCTCATCCCTCCTCCCCCTCTCCCCTCCTCCTCTCTCCCTCCTCCCCCTCCTCCCCCTCCTCCTCCCCTCCTCCTCCTCCTCCCCCTCCTCCTCCCCCTCCTCCCCTCCTCTCCTCCTCCTCCTCCTCTCCCCTCCTCCTCCTCCTCCTCTCTCCCTCCTCCCCCTCCTCCCTCCTCCTCCCCCTCCTCCTCCTCCTCTCTCTCCCTCCTCCTCCTCCTCCTCCTCTCCCCTCCTCCTCCTCCTCCTCTCTCCTCCTCCCTCCTCCCTCTCCTCCTCCCCTCCTCCCCCTCTCCCTCCTCCTCTCCTCCTCACATTCTCCCCTCCTCCTCCTCTCCTCCTCCTCCCCTCCTCCTCTCTCTCCTCTCCCCCTCCCCCTCCTCCCCCTCCTCCTCTCTCCTCCTCCCCATCCTCCTCCTCCTCCTCCCTCCAATCCTCCTCCTCCTCTCTCCCTCCCCCTCTCCTCCCCCTCCTCCCCTCCTCCCCCCTCTCCCCCCTCCTCCTCCCCCTGCGCTCCTCCTCCTCCTCCTCCTCCCCTCCTCCTCCTCCTCCCCCTCCTCCTCCTCCTCCTCCTCCTCCCCCTCCTCCACTCCCCTCCTCCCCTCCTCCTCCTCCTCCTCTCTCCCCCTCCCCCCTCCTCCTCCTCTTCTCCCCCCCTCCCCCTCCTCCCTCTCACTCCTCTCTCCCTCCTCCTCCTCTCTCCTCCCCATCCTCCTCTGCCCCTCCTCCACCTCTCTGCCTCCCCTCCTTCCCCTCGCCTCCTCCTCCCCCTCCTCCTCTCCTCCTCCCCTCTCCTCCTCCTCCCCCTCCTCCTCCCCCTCCTCCTCCTCCTCCTCCCCCTCCTCCTCCCCCCTCCTCCTCCTCCTCCTCCCCCTCCTCCTCCTCCTCCTCCCTCCCCTCCTCCTCCTCCCCTCCTCCTCTCCTCCTCCTCCCTCCTCCTCACCGCGGGAACGCACAGAGAGAAAGAGGTTTCCTTCTCCGTGCGAGAGGTTTCGAGGCGGCATCGTCCAGAACGAGGCGCCGGGGGCGGGGCTTGTAATCGCGTTTGTGGATAATGCTTTGTGGATAATGCCAGAGGGAGGATAAACATGACAGCAAGAAAGAGGAAGAAAAACTAAACCAAAATAATTAAAAAAAAACAAGAATATGATCACGCAAACAAAGATTGGAGCGGAAAAAAGAAAGAAAACGTCAAAAATACAGAAAATAACTAGAATATGAATAAAAACAATGGGGGAAAAAGTAATACATTTAAAAAAATCTACCAAAAAGCAAGAAAAAGGGGAAAAATGATCAATAATGGAAATGGAAAAGAAGAGGAAAAAAACAACAACAAAACAGGGAAAACAAGGGGAAAAACAAAACACTAAAACAAAGGGGGAAAAATCGGACGAATACATTAAAGAAAGCAAGAAAAAGGTAAAGGTTGTGTCTTGTACTTTGTAACATGCTCCCTGTACTTGTGTGATTTGATCAATTGTTTTTATTTCAATGATGTCGGGGGTGGGGCTTATAAGCTTTGCTTCAGCCACTCCTTTTGAGCAGAATTTTAACTGCTCAAATAAACTAAAACACGGATAACACCAGGAGCACAGGGAGGAGACAGAGGATGCCTAAAAAAATACCAAAAAACGGAATGAACCAACGGGAAAAAGGGATTTTTTTAATGAGACAAAAATATGAACAAAAACCAAAGAGAAAAATAAAAATGACAAAAACGTAAAATTAAATAAAAATTGACAAAAGAAACTTCTGACAAATGCAAAGAAACGCAAAAGAAAAAGAACAAAGAAAATGATGTGTCTGTCACAGGAGACTAACCCCTGTGCCACAGAGACTAACCCTGTGCCACAGAGACTAACCCTGTGCCACAGAGACTAACCCCTGTGCCACAGAGACTAACCCCTGTGCCACAGAGACTAACCCCTGTGCCACAGAGACTAACCCCTGTGCCACAGAGACTAACCCCTGTGCCACAGTGACTAACCCCTGTGCCAGAGAGACTAACCCCTGTGCCACAGAGACTAACCCCTGTGCCACAGTGACTAACCCCTGTGCCACAGAGACTAAACCCCTGTGTCACAGTGACTAACCCCTGTGCCACAGTGACTAACCCCTGTGCCACAGTGACTAACCCCTGTGGCCACAGTGACTAACCCCTGTGCCAGAGAGACTAACCCCTGTGCCACAGAGACTAACCCCTGTGCCACAGTGACTAACCCCTGTGCCAGAGAGACTAACCCCTGTGCCACAGAGACTAACCCCTGTGCCACAGCAAGTGGACTAACCCCTGTGCCAAGAGAGACTAACCCCTGTGCCACAGAGACTAACCCCTGTGCCACAGAGACTAACCCCTGTGCCACAGAGACTAACCCCTGTGCCACAGAGACTAACCCCTGTGCCACAGTGACTAACCCTGTGCCACAGTGACTAACCCCTGTGTCACAGTGACTAACCCCTGTGTCACAGTGACTAACCCCCTGTGCCACAGGACTCCCGGCACAGAGACCCCCTGTGTCACAGTGACTAACCTGTGCCACATGACTAACCCCTGTGCCACAGTGACTAACCCCTGTGCCACAGAGACTAACCCCTGTGTCACAGAGACTAACCCCTGTGCCACAGAGACTAACTGCCAACAGGACTAACCCTGTGCCACGAGACTAACCCTGTGCCACAGTGACTAACCCTGTGCCGAGAGAGACTAAACCCTGTTGCCACAGAGACTAACGCCCGTGCCACAGAGACTAACCCCTGTGCCAGAGAGATCTAACCCACTGTGCCACAGTGATAACCCCTGTGCCACAGTGACTAACCCCTGTGCCAGAGAGACTATACCCTGTGCCACAGAGACTAACCCCTGTGCCACAAGTGGACTAACCCCTGTGCCAGAGACTAACCCTCTGTGCCACAAGAAGACTAACACCCCTGTGCCACAGTTGACTAACCCCTGTGCCAAGAAGACTAACCCCTGTGCCACAGAGACTAATCACCTGTGCCACAGAACTAACCCTCTGTGCCACAGTGACTAACCCCTGTGCAAAACAGAGAAGAACTAAAACCCCTGTGCCCACAGAGAACTAACCCCTGGCCACAGTGACTAACCCCTGTCCAAGAGAGACTAACCCCTGTGCCACAGAGACTAACCCCCTGTGCCACAAGAGACTAAACCTGTGCCAAGTGCTAACCCCTTGGCCACAGAACTAACCCCTGTGGCACAGTGACTAAACCCTGTGTCACAGTGACTAACCCCTGTGCCACAGTGACCAACCCCTGTGCCACAAGGACTAACCCCCTGTGTCACAGTGACTAACCCCTGTGCCACAGTGACTAACCCTGTGCCACAGTGACTAACGCCCTGTGCTACAGAGACTAACCCTGTGCCACAGAGACTAACCCCTTGTCACAGTGATCTAACGCCCTGTGGCCACAGTGACTAACCCCTGGTGTGGTCACAGTGACTAACCCCTGTGCCACAGAGACAACCCCCTGTGCCACATGTGACTCCACGTCTGCAGATCAATGCCACATTTTCCCTCCACAATGACCGGGAGAGAGTCTTAGAGCAGTTGGTTTGGGGACAGAAGATCCTCCGACACTCCACCATCCCTCCCTGCAACAAGAAACATAATAAACTTAATATACAGCATATATACCTGTTTTCCTCCACACTCTGCCGATGGAGTCGTGTGGTTTTGTTGGAGAAACAAATCGTTGGCAGATCTCGTCTTCCTTTGTTCCACCTGAACGTTGATCCGCAGTTTACAGTCATTATCCGTCGATGAAAACGTCTCCATCGACCATTGTTAAACAGACAACAGTAAAAGCCACTGTCATTGTTTTCTCCGCGGCGGGAAACCTGGGCCGGGCCGGCGGCTCAAAGCGGAGACGGAGCCTGATTCATTGTAATTAACCCGCGGCGGATATCGACGAATAGAACGGTTAATATTCAATTATATAATAAACTTAATATACAGCAGCTCATTAATATACAGCAGCTCATTAATATACAGTAGCTCATTAATATACATCTGATTAATATACATCATCTCATTAATATACATCAGCTCATTAATATACAGCAGCTCATTAACATGCATCAGCTCATTAATATACATCAGCTCATTAATATACATTATCAGAAAATACTTCCCACTCTGTAACAAGAAACATGCTCAGGTTACTCAGCAGCTCAATAATATACATCTGATTAATATACATCATCCCATTAATATACACATCATTAATATACATCACTCATTATTAACATCACTCATTAATATCAGCATCAGCTCATTAATATACATCAGCTCATTAATATACATCAGCTCATTAATATACATTAGCTCATTAATATATACATCAGGGGTAAACAATGTCAGGCCGGCGGGCCAAATCCGGCCCTCCAGCATAGAAACTTTGGAAACATCATCCCATTAATATACATTAGCTCATTAATATACACCATCTCATATACATTAGCATGAGCTCATTAATATGCACCAGCTCATTAATATACATCAGCTCATTAATATACATCAGCTCATTAATATACATCAGCTCATTAATATACACCAGCTCATTAATATATACATCAGGGGTAGACAATGTCAGGCCGGCGGGCCCAAATCCGGCCCTCCAGCATAGAAACTTTGGCCCTCAAGATGATTTTGAGAAATATTATTATACAAATCAGAGGTACCTGTGTTGGGATAAGGCGGGGGTTAAGTGCTGTCAAAATGTACTTAAACATTTCCGAACAGAACACCACATTAGATGATATATTATGCACAGCACTGGCATTTGTAGACAGTGGTGCTTTACTTTGGTCTTTTTACAATGAAGAAAACTGTCCCTCCACCAAGCATACGTGCCTACCCCTGATATACATCATCTGATTAATATACATTATCAGAGAATACTTCACACTCTGTAACCACACCCTCAGGTTAGACTTCACCAAATCATTGATACAGAATCAGATAAACACTTTGTAAATATCGTTTTTCCCTCGTTTTCTCTGTCTATATTTTATCATTTGTATCATTATTATTTTATTCTCGTACGTCACAGTTTATTTCACAGATAAAGTCGTTCCTCACACACGTGTTTGTCGTGTAAAGTCGTACCTTGCAGACGCAGTCCCTGCAGTTGTGTGGCTCCGCCCACTGCTCCGCCTCTCTGTATTTGAACCCGTTGACGGAGCACGTCCTCTCACAGCGACAGCCCTCCAGCTGCGTGAGCTGCGACTCGGCGTAGGTCAGCTGTTAAAGAAGAGGAAGGTGGAGGTTTGTGAAGATCAGGAAAACATTTGGACTTTTCTTTAGTTTAGTTTAGTTTATTTATTTATTTGACAGGGACATGTACATGAGCATTAATCAGCATATGAAAAGATGCTTTGTACCAGACTTTAGCTCTTAGAGCTAATTTCCATCTGCAGTCCCCAAGACATACAAAACACTACAAAAAGCATAAAACAATACAGTTCATAATATTTACAGACAGTATTTACATTTAATAAACAGTCTCTATAGTCCTCTATAGTCTATACCCACCCACTACCCTTCTCAGATGTAAACTGTAGTAGTAGTTGTTGTTTTTTTGTTTTTAATGCTGACATGTTTGAGTTCCCAGAAAATGTTGTTTCACACCCAGGCAAAATCGTTTTAAGTCTTTGCATAGTTTTAGTGCAGTTGGAAGTTGGAAGTTTAACAGACAGATATTTGCATGAGACATGGAATAATAATAACAATTCTGCTCTTTGGTGTTTTTAATGAAGATTAACTCGAGCAGGAAAATGATGGTTTGTCTCTGTCCCTGATCTGAACCCGTTTTCCTCCAGACTCTGCAGATGGAGTCGTGTTGTTTTGTTGGAGAAACAAATCGTTGGCAGATCTCGTCTTCCTTTTGTTCCACCTGAGCGTCGATCCACAGATTTACAGTCATTATCCGTCGATGAACACGTCTCCATCGAGCGGCGGATTTGTTAAACAGACAACAGTAAAAGCCACTGTAATTGTTTTCTCCGCGGCGGGAAACGTGGGCCGGGCTGGCGGCTCAAAGCAGATCCTGATTAATTGTAATTAACCGCGGCGGATATCGACAAATAGAACAGTTTAATATTCAGGGACTTTCTCAGGAACAAACGTGAGAAAAGCCTTGGTTTAGATCGATGTTGCTACAAACAAACGCGTTTTCCTCCGCGTCATCAGGTATGTTTTATTTCTATTTTTAGCAGCAGTTTGTGCAGCTTTTGTTTCCCGATATTGAAGGTTTACTCGGTTTTATACATTTGTACAACTTCTATTGAATGAAAGAAAATGAGGATATAACTGGTTGGATTTCACAGTTATTGTGTGTTAAAGCTGCCGTCTCACCCTGTAGGTAAACGTTGTCCCTCTGGGGGTAATACAAGTGTTAATGGATGATTGGGGGGTCTTTCATCGCCCCCTGGTGTCTCTGGACAGAAAACCACAATTGCAACTTCCCCAATACACACTAATGGAATCACAAAGAAGAAGCTAACAGGCTAACGGGCAAAGCTAACTGCGGGCTAGCGCCACTTAAACAGTATTTACAGCCAAGTTTGAGTGAAACAAATGATCTCCATTGTTTAATTGGATGAACAATATCCCTCTGTCCCTTTGTCTTTTCTGTCAGCGTAGTATTTACTCTCACAGACAATTAATGAGTAAAAAAATGTAACATGCAGTGACGCTTATGGCCTGTAGGCATGAGTTACTTAGTACTGCTTTAAATGTGGTGAGTGTGGGTTAATAACATGTGGTGAGTGTGGGTTAATAACATGTGGGGAGTGTGGGTTAATAACACGTGGTGGGTGTGGGTTTATAACATGTGGTGGGTGTGGGTTAATAACACGTGGTGGGTGTGGGTTAATAACACGTGGTGGGTGTGGGTTATAACATGTGGTGGGTGTGGGTTAATAACACGTGGTGGGTGTGGGTTAATAACATGTGGTGAGTGTGGGTTAATAACATGTGGTGAGTGTGGGTTAATAACATGTGGGGAGTGTGGGTTAATAACACGTGGTGGGTGTGGGTTTATAACATGTGGTGGGTGTGGGTTAATAACACGTGGTGGGTGTGGGTTAATAACACGTGGTGGGTGTGGGTTTATAACATGTGGTGGGTGTGGGTTAATAACACGTGGTGGGTGTGGGTTAATAACATGTGGTGAGTGTGGGTTAATAACATGTGGGGAGTGTGGGTTAATAACCTGTGGGTTTATAACATGTGGTGGGTGTGGGTTAATAACATGTGGTGGGTGTGGGTTAATAACATGTGGTGGTGTGGGTTAATAACATGTGGTGAGTGTGGGTTAATAACATGTGGTGAGTGTGGGTTAATAACATGTGGTGGGTGTGGGTTAATAACATGTGGTGAGTGTGGGTTAATAACATGTGGTGAGTGTGGGTTAATAACATGTGGTGGGTGTGGGTTAATAACATGTGGTGAGTGTGGGTTAATAACATGTGGTATTTGGACTCTTGATAACAGGGTACCTGCTTATTCGACTGCCCTGGATTATCGGACATTTGAAATGACAGCAGCTTACAATCGGACCACGCTGCACTTTGGAGCAGGGAGTGACCGAGTGATGGAATTACACCGGAAAGTAACGCACAACGATGGACTGTTATGTAGGACCTGGCAGCTCGCTGTGGAGACAGACAATAGTTGGACTATAATTTGGGAGGAAAAGGGTTGAACTGTGAAGGAACTTCCTGCTCTGGAGAACTGAACTAAAGCTGAGACCAAGAAAAATCTAATTCATTATAAATGTATGAACTATTGCTGGAATAATTCTCTGTCTCCTGAGAAAGGAGGTTTGAAGCAGCTGGAGCTCTTATCTCTCCTACACCGTCAACACTTCCCTTCAAGGCCAATCCACGGAGCTAAACCTGATAAGGACTGAGCTCTCTGGGTCATATATTTTGCATAACACTGACTTTCAGACTGTAAATAACCGCACACACATAGCCCCTCCCTAACCACGCCCCCGTCGTTCTGCCTCAACACGTTTCTCTAGCACCGCCCCCTGGTCAATGGCCAGTCAGCGTGTATTTCCATGTCTTGATGTTTCCATATATGTGCTTGCCTTAACCTGATTGTAATTTCACATATCTTCTTTTGTGTATGTATGAAATGCGCAGCATAAATAAAGTTGCCTTGCCTTGGTAAGTGTGGGTTAATAACATGTGGTAAGTGTGGCTTAATAACATGTGGTGAGTGTGGGTTAATAACATGTGGTGAGTGTGGGTTTATAACATGTGGTGAGTGTGGTTAATAACATGTGGTGAGTGTGGGTTAAAAACATGTGGTGAGTGTGGTTAATAACATGTGTGAGTGTGGTTAATAACATGTGGTGAGTGTGGGTTAATAAGTGTGGGTTATAACATGTGGCGTGTGGGTTAATAACGTGTGGGTTAATAACATGTGGTGAGTGTGGGTTAATAACGTGTGGGTTAATAACATGTGGTAAGTGTGGGTTAATAACGTGTGGGTTAATAACATGTGGAGTAATGTGGGTTAATAACGTGTGGGTTTAATAACATGTGGTAGTGTGGTTTGTTGGTTAATAACATGTGGCGAGTGTGGGTTAATAACGTGTGGGTTAATAACATGTGGCGAGTGTGGGTTAATAACATGTGGTAAGTGTGGGTTAATAACGTGTGGGTTAATAACATGTGGCGAGTGTGGGTTAATAACGTGTGGGTTAATAACATGTGCGAGTGTGGGTTAATAACATGTGGTAAGTGTGGGTTAATAACGTGTGGGTTAATAACATGTGGCGAGTGTGGGTTAATAACGTGTGGGTTAATAACATGTGGCGAGTGTGGGTTAATAACGTGTGGGTTAATAACATGTGGGAGTGTGGGTTAATAACTGTGGTTAATGTGGGTTTAACGTGTGGGTTAATAACATGTGGCGTTAGTGTGGGTTAATAACGTGGGTGTGTTAAGTGAAACATGTGGCGAGTGTGGGTTAATAACATGTGGTAAGTGTGGGTTAATAACGTGTGGGTTAATAACATGTGGCGAGTGTGGGTTAATAACGTGTGGGTTAATAACATGTGATGAGTGTGGGTTAATAACATGTGGTAAGTGTGGGTTAATAACGTGTGGGTTAATAACATGTGGCGAGTGTGGGTTAATAACGTGTGGGTTAATAACATGTGGTATTTGGACTCTTGATAACAGGGTACCTGCTTATTCGACTGCCCTGGATTATCGGACATTTGAAATGACAGCAGCTTACAATCGGACCACGCTGCACTTTGGAGCAGGGAGTGACCGAGTGATGGAATTACACCGGAAAGTAACGCACAACGATGGACTGTTATGTAGGACCTGGCAGCTGGCTGTGGAGACAGACAATAGTTGGACTATAATTTGGGAGGAAAAGGTTTGAACTGTGAAGGAACTTCCTGCTCTGGAGAACTGAACTAAAAGCTGAGACCAAGAAAAATCTAATTCATTATAAATGTATGAACTATTGCTGGAATAATTCTCTGTCTCCTGAGAGAGGAGGTTTGAAGCAGCTGGACCTCTTATCTCTCCTACACCGTCAACACTTCCCTTCAAGGCCAATCCACGAAGCTAAACCTGATAAGGACTGAGCTCTCTGGGTCATATTTGCATAACACTGACTTTCAGACTGTAAATAACCGCACACACATAGCCCCTCCCTAACCACGCCCCCTCCCTAACCACGCCCCCGTCGTTCTGCCTCAACACGTTTCTCTAGCCCCGCCCCCTGGTCAATGGCCAGTCAGCGTGTATTCCCATGTCTTGATGTTTCCATATACTGTATGTGTTTACCTTAACCTGATGTAATTTCACATATCTTCTTTTGTGTATGTATGAAATGCGCAGCATAAATAAAGTTGCCTTGGTAAGTGTGGCTTAATAACATGTGGTGAGTGTGGGTTAATCACATGTGGTGAGTGTGGGTTAATAACATGTGGTAAATGTGGGTTAATAACATGTGTGAATGTGGGTTAATAACATGTGGTGAGTGTGGGTTAATAACATGTGGTAAGTGTGGGTTAATAACATGTGGTAAGTGTGGCTTAATAACATGTGGTGAGTGTGGGTTAATAACATGTGGTGAGTGTGGGTTAATAACATGTGGGGAGTGTGGGTTAATAACATGTGGTAAATGTGGGTTAATAACATGTGGTCAGTGTGGGTTAATAACATGTGGTGAGTGTGGTTAATAACATGTGGGGAGTGTGGGTTAATAACATGTGGTAAATGTGGGTTAATAACATGTGGTCAGTGTGGGTTAATAACATGTGGTCAGTGTGGGTTAATAACATGTGGTTAGTGTGGGTTAATAACATGTGGTGAGTGTGGGTTAATAACATGTGGTAAATGTGGGTTAATAACATGTGGTCAGTGTGGGTTAATAACATGTGGTCCAGTGTGGGTTAATAACATGTGGTTAGTGTGGGTTAATAACATGTGGTCAGTGTGGGTTAATAACATGTGGTTAGTGTGGGTTAATAACATGTGGTGAATGTGGGTTAATAACATGTGGTCAGTGTGGGTTAATAACATGTGGGGAGTGTGGGTTAATAACATGTGGTCAGTGTGGGTTAATAACATGTGGGGAGTGTGGGTTAATAACATGTGGTTAGTGTGGGTTAATAACATGTGGTGATGTGGGTTAATAACATGTGATAAATGTGGGTTAATAACATGTGGTTAGTGTGGGTTAATAACATGTGGTGAATGTGGGTTAATCACATGTGGTGAGTGTGGGTTAATAACATGTGGTGAGTGTGGGTTAATCACATGTGGTGAGTGTGGGTTTATAACATGTGGTGAGTGTGGGTTTATAACATGTGGTGAGTGTGGGTTAATAACATGTGGGGAGTGTGGGTTAATAACCTGTGGGTTTATAACATTGGTGGGTGTGGGTTAATAACATGTGGTGAGTGTGGGTTAATAACATGTGGTGAGTGTGGGTTAATAACATGTGGTGGGTGTGGGTTAATAACATGTGGTGAGTGTGGGTTAATAACATGTGGTATTTGGACTCTTGATAACAGGGTACCTGCTTATTCGACTGCCCTGGATTATCGGACATTTGAAATGACAGCAGCTTACAATCGGACCACGCTGCACTTTGGAGCAGGGAGTGACCGAGTGATGGAATTACACCGGAAAGTAACGCACAACGATGGACTGTTATGTAGGACCTGGCAGCTCGCTGTGGAGACAGACAATAGTTGGACTATAATTTGGGAGGAAAAGGGTTGAACTGTGAAGGAACTTCCTGCTCTGGAGAACTGAACTAAAGCTGAGACCAAGAAAAATCTAATTCATTATAAATGTATGAACTATTGCTGGAATAATTCTCTGTCTCCTGAGAAAGGAGGTTTGAAGCAGCTGGAGCTCTTATCTCTCCTACACCGTCAACACTTCCCTTCAAGGCCAATCCACGGAGCTAAACCTGATAAGGACTGAGCTCTCTGGGTCATATATTTTGCATAACACTGACTTTCAGACTGTAAATAACCGCACACACATAGCCCCTCCCTAACCACGCCCCCGTCGTTCTGCCTCAACACGTTTCTCTAGCACCGCCCCCTGGTCAATGGCCAGTCAGCGTGTATTTCCCATGTCTTGATGTTTCCATATATGTGCTTTGCCTTAACCTGATTGTAATTTCACATATCTTCTTTTGTGTATGTATGAAATGCGCAGCATAAATAAAGTTGCCTTGCCTTGGTAAGTGTGGGTTAATAACATGTGGTAAGTGTGGCTTAATAACATGTGGTGAGTGTGGGTTAATAACATGTGGTGAGTGTGGGTTTATAACATGTGGTGAGTGTGGGTTAATAACATGTGGTGAGTGTGGGTTAAAAACATGTGGTGAGTGTGGGTTAATAACATGTGGTGAGTGTGGGTTAATAACATGTGGTGAGTGTGGGTTAATAACGTGTGGGTTAATAACATGTGGCGAGTGTGGGTTAATAACGTGTGGGTTAATAACATGTGGTGAGTGTGGGTTAATAACGTGTGGGTTAATAACATGTGGTAGTGTGGGTTAATAACGTGTGGGTTAAACATGTGGCGAGTGTGGGTTAATAACGTGTGGGTTAATAACATGTGGTGAGTGTGGTAATAACATGTGGTAAGTGTGGGTTAATAACGTGTGGGTTAATAACATGTGGCGAGTGTGGGTTAATAACGTGTGGGTTAATAACATGTGGCAGTGTGGGTTAATAACATGTGGTAAGTGTGGGTTAATAACGTGTGGGTTAATAACATGTGGCGAGTGTGGGTTAATAACGTGTGGGTTAATAACATGTGATGAGTGTGGGTTAATAACATGTGGTAAGTGTGGGTTAATAACGTGTGGGTTAATAACATGTGGCGAGTGTGGGTTAATAACGTGTGGGTTAATAACATGTGGCGAGTGTGGGTTAATAACGTGTGGGTTAATAACATGTGGTGAGTGTGGGTTAATAACATGTGGTAAGTGTGGGTTAATAACGTGTGGGTTAATAACATGTGGCGAGTGTGGGTTAATAACGTGTGGGTTAATAACATGTGGCGAGTGTGGGTTAATAACATGTGGTAAGTGTGGGTTAATAACGTGTGGGTTAATAACATGTGGCGAGTGTGGGTTAATAACGTGTGGGTTATAACATGTGATGAGTGTGGGTTAATAACATGTGGTAAGTGTGGGTTAATAACGTGTGGGTTAATAACATGTGGCGAGTGTGGGTTAATAACGTGTGGGTTAATAACATGTGGTATTTGGACTCTTGATAACAGGGTACCTGCTTATTCGACTGCCTGGATTATCGGACATTTGAAATGACAGCAGCTTACAATCGGACCACGCTGCACTTTGGAGCAGGGAGTGACCGAGTGATGGAATTACACCGGAAAGTAACGCACAACGATGGACTGTTATGTAGGACCTGGCAGCTCGCTGTGGAGACAGACAATAGTTGGACTATAATTTGGGAGGAAAAGGGTTGAACTGTGAAGAACTTCCTGCTCTGGAGAACTGAACTAAAGCTGAGACCAAGAAAAATCTAATTCATTATAAATGTATGAACTATTGCTGGAATAATTCTCTGTCTCCTGAGAGGAGGTTTGAAGCAGCTGGAGCTCTTATCTCTCCTACACCGTCAACACTTCCCTTCAAGGCCAATCCACGGAGCTAAACCTGATAAGGACTGAGCTCTCTGGGTCATATATTTTGCATAACACTGACTTTCAGACTGTAAATAACCGCACACACATAGCCCTCCCTAACCACGCCCCCGTCGTTCTGCCTCAACACGTTTCTCTAGCACCGCCCCTGGTCAATGCCAGTCAGCGTGTATTTCCCATGTCTTGATGTTTCCATATATGTGCTTTGCCTTAACCTGATTGTAATTTCACATATCTTCTTTTGTGTATGTATGAAATGCGCAGCATAATAAAGTTGCCTTGCCTTGGTAAGTGTGGGTTAATAACATGTGGTAAGTGTGGCTTAATAACATGTGGTGAGTGTGGGTTAATAACATGTGGTGAGTGTGGGTTTATAACATGTGGTGAGTGTGGGTTAATAACATGTGGTGAGTGTGGGTTAATAACATGTGGTGAGTGTGGGTTAATAACATGTGGTGAGTGTGGGTAATAACGTGTGGGTTAATAACATGTGGTGAGTGTGGGTTAATAACGTGTGGGTTAATAACATGTGGCGAGTGTGGGTTAATAACGTGTGGGTTAATAACATGTGGTGAGTGTGGGTTAGTGTTCAGTCAGAGGCCGGTGTGAGGCAGCCGTCTGTCCTCTCCTTATTTCACACTCGTTTCCCTCAGAACGGCCTGAACATTACAGTCCATCCTCCGCCCGCCTTCACGCCCTGCGCCTCCGTGAGCAGAGTCAGCAGGGGGAGGGGCTGTGAGTCGGATGCCCTCCCTCTTGCTCGCCGGGAGCTCAGCCCAGGCGTTCGTACTCATCGATTCAGGAAAGTGTAATGACACGGAGAGGAAGGCGTGAAATGAAGTCAGGAGTAGCAGCACCGCATAAAATGATACAGGGAAATAAAGTGACACACGAGCGAAAAAAAAGAGACAAAAACATGACAAAAAGTGCCATATTGTGCTTAAGAATATGATTGAAATGCTCTCATGAGTTCAGTCCAGCGTTTCCTCACATATGAAAATAGCGGAGTTTTCCTTGAAGTCTGTGATTGCGTATGCTCTTTGAGCCGGTGCTGTTTGCTCTGGTTAATCCTCCGTTACTTTAATATCTGTAATGACATTTTTCAAGCACTGCTTTATGGACATTTCCATCTTCGTCTCTTCTTTAAACACAGACGGCTTTAACACGTCTGCTTCGGATTATTTAGGAAGGTGATTCTGCTCTCAGTTTGCAGAAGCCTGCTTTCTGATGTTTGAGAGGCGAGACACAGAAGCCTGGTTTAGGCCTGGTTTAGCCTGGTTTAGTCCTGGTTTAGTTTGCCTGGTTTAGTCCTGGTTTAGCCCTGGTTTAGTCCTGGTTTAGCCCTGGTTTAGCCTGGTTTAGTCCTGGTTTAGTCCTGGTTTAGGTCTCACCTTGAGGGTCATCTTGGCGAGCAGGTCCTGCAGGTCCATGATGCCCTGGACCAGACTCAGGAAGTCGCTGCAGGTCGGACAGGCTCCGAGAGGAACAAGAAAAGACTCGTTACAATCGATATTTCACCATCACAGACAGACAGATTCCAGAGCCATCTGACAGACAGAGCGAGGCGGTCTGGAAGACATGTCCAGAGGCCGGTCCTGGGACAGACAGAGACGACTCGTCCCTCTAAAGACCTTGGACTGATGTATATTTGTACAGTCTTCAGTCCTTTTCTCTTCAGTTCTTATTTCTGGGACTTACTGCGGTTGAGGTTGGGACACTGAGAGATGAATCCGTTGGGAGCGAAGGTAAACTTGACGTCCTGCAGCGCCCCCTGGAGACACAACACAGACATGTCTTTAGTGATAAAGTCAGAAGCTGCAGGTGAAACAGTGGAATAAAAACTCAACACATTTTCTGATCAATATGTTGGAAGTTTTCTGTCATTTTCTGTTTTAGTATAAAAATAAGGCGGTTTAAGAATGAAAACGGACAAAATTGCCGATAATTTCAGCGACAAAATCTACATAATGGACAAGTTTTAATGTGTGGTTTTATTCTGTTCCATCATTTTACAAAATTCAAATTCTTTTTTCAAAATGTTCCTTTTTTTTTCCTTCAAAACTGTCTCCTACAAAGGAAATGACCATATTTGGATTACAGCATCACCTCGGTCACAGCCTTTCCTGCTACACGTGGATACCAAACATGTCAGTATTTATGAATGAATAAGCGTGGGAAAGACCAGACATGTTGGAGTCACTTCCTGGATAAATGTCAGAGAATAAACATCGTAAAAGAGAGTTTGGGCTGATTTGACTCTGACAGAGTAAAACTAAGACGTTCAGGAGAAAACTCGTGGTTATTTGATGGATTCACATGAAGAACCTTTGAGTATCTTCATAAACGTGTCTCAGCTCCAGTGAACCTTCGTCCAGGCTCCGGCTGCGACTGTGCGAGCCCTGGAGGAGACACGCAGCAGAGTTTAAGAGCAGCAGGAGAAACGTTATGGCTCTGAGTCGCCCACGGCAACAAGAGTTTACACATAAACATCAGGCCAACTTCACTGGGGGAAGAAAACGAGTCCTGTGCCACAAACATCACAAACCTCTGCATTTACAGCTGTATTTCTAAACTAAAGATTTGCAAACATTAAATCAAGCAGAGAAACTTTTGAGCAAAAATGAGTTTAAAATGGACTAAAAACGTCCAGATAATTGGATGAAAAGGTGCAGTGAGATGAGTTTCCTCTGGTCCTGAAACGCAGAGGTTTAAATTTCTCTTTTCTCCCGAGGCCCTCGAACGCATCGCTCTCTACACTAAAATAATGCCCCATAAAGCAGCGAACACGAGGCTCATTCATCACAGGAGGAGGAGGACCTGGAGGAACTTCACATCCAGAACCAGCGACGCTCCAGTGCTTAAAGTGCATATGTTTAATGCTCTTGAAAATATGACTTATTTAAATCGATTACATCAGTTGCATAATTATCATTTTATTTCAGTGAAGCAGCAATTTTAATGACGAAATATTGGGCAATTTTTAAGCTGCTGACAGGAAGTGACATAAAAGAAGGTAAAGTTCCAGAGCAGTTTGACTCATTCATTTCCCATATGTTTGTTAAGTGTGACGTCACGATTTCCGCTTCCGGGTCCTGGCAGACGGGCAAATATGCGAGAAAAACATAAAAAACTCTTAAAAACAACCGTCAATATTTGTGAAACTCAACAGAGTTACTGAAGCTACTTATTTCTCGGAGTCATTAGCAAAAATGCCGCACCTACTGCTAAAAAGTAATATTTACTAAAGTTGCTACTTCCGGGGTTAGTGTAGCTGCTGCGCCGTTAGCATTTTTCTCCGCTAACTCGGATGTAGCGATTTTGGTAAATATGACTTTGATAGCAGCAGCTACAGCATTTTTGGCTAATGGGCCTGATAAATAAGTATGTTCAGTAACTCTCTGTTGAGTTTCAGAAATATTGATTGTGGTATTAAAGAGTTTTTTGTAGTTTCTGCGGACCTGGAAGTAGAGCTGTGACGTCACCACTTAACAAATGTATTGACTTAACATGGTTGCACGGCAACAGTTTAAAATCGTTTACCTTCTTTTATGTCACTTCCTGTCGGTGTCCAATAAGGAAGTGAAAACATAAACATCACAAAAATGGTCAAACTAAAGAAAACTGGGAACAATCTTAGCAAAATCTTAAATATAATCGTGTTAACTGTGTTTTAGCAAAATTGTGTCTAATGTGTCATATGCACTTTAAGCCATTACATCTGCAGACCTGCTGTTGTACATGTTTTTGAGGACTCTCCTTTTCCATCTGTTATAGTCTCGACTGTTGCTGCATTTCTTTATTTGTCGTCTTTCGAGGTTTTAAATAAAGTGTTGAAAAGCTGAGTTGGCCTCGGAATAATTTGTGAATAATTAGTCGTGAATAATTAGTTGTGTCTAAACATTTGTAGCACATTTCCAACATCCCACGTCTTCACAGGAAAGTATTCAGTATTCTGTAACGGAATACATTTTAAAGTATCCCCAACACTGAATATACCATTTCACTGTTCACACAGTCTGAGCCTGACACAGCTCCACACTCAGCACAAAGTTAGAGATATGAAATATATATTATTGACTTTTTCTACATGTAACAGTAATGCCTTTTCCCCTCTTCCCTCGCGTGGACACAAACTTGTTTTTTTCGTCCTGGTTTTGATACATCAGTCAGTGTTTGATAGATCTACATGACAGTTCCGCTTGTGTTTCTTCATTTCTATCTGGAACAGCCCAGGCTCCTGCTGCAGCTAAAGCCTTTAGGCCTGGAACAGCACAATTATGAGTCTGTTATTCATTCATGCATTTATTCTGGGAAACGCCCTGACTCTCCCCATTATGCAGCACACCTTTGAGCGCAGCAGACTAAAATAATCTGGTTACGTTACTTCAGACTGAAGTCAGTATCTCCACATCTGCCTCACTATACCTGCACAAACCAGGGCGTCTTTAACCACAATATGAACAATGGCAGCTTTGTGGAGTTGTTTTTACACAAACAGAGCGATCCTCCAGACTGTGGTACGTCTGACTGAAGCCTAATGAATCACACTATTTAGACATTTGTAAAGTTCTGTTTATTTCCTCTGATATAAATGTGTTTGTCGGCTCCGTCTGTCAGGGATTATCAGAGACAACATCGCTGCCGTTATTAAACATTCGCCGCGTTCGCAATCAGTCAAAGCATTTCAGTAAAAAGGAGAGGCTTTTGTCTGGGGATTGTTGTCATAGAAACGAACATGGCGGAGGGAGGGCATAGGCGAACTGGGCAGGTGAGGTCCATGTTCCCAACATCTATGACAATGAGAACGATGAGGAAGAGGAGTAACAGAAACATGTGCCAAAGTCTCTGTTCATTCATCAGGCAAAACACAAAACGAGCATCAGCAAATATAAGTTCAGATGCCCCGACAGAAAGTCAGCTGTAGTGTCTCTGGAGTAGAGAGACAGACTGAGAGGAAAGACACGTCTCTGTCGATACATCTGCGTCTCTGGGTCGAGGACACGAGGAATGGACACCGTTTGTGGAGCAGAAAACACGATGTAACTGCACAGAGACGAGTCCTGCAGCCACGGACAAAAGCCTATGGTCAGTGCCAGTATGGTCAGTACTACTATGGTCAGTACTACTATGGTCAGTACTACTATGGTCAGTACTAGTATGGTCAGTACCAGTATGGTCAGTACCAGTATGGTCAGAACTAGTATGGTCAGTACCAGTATGGTCAGTACCAGTATAGTCAGAACTAGTATGGTCAGTACCAGTATGGTCAGTACTAGTATGGTCAGTACAGTATGGTCAGTGCCAGTATGGTCAGTGCCAGTATGGTCAGAATAGTATGGTCAGACAACTATGGTCAGTACCAGTATGGTCAGTACTAGTATGGTCAGTACAAGTATGGTCAGTGCCAGTATGGTCAGTGCCAGTATGGTCAGTACCAGTATGGTCAGCACAACTATGGTCAGTACCAGTATGGTCAGTACTAGTATGGTCAGTACAAGTATGGTCAGTGCCAGTATGGTCAGTGCCAGTATGGTCAGAACTAGTATGGTCAGCACTACTATGGTCAGTACCAGTATAGTCAGAACTAGTATGGTCAGTACAAGTATGGTCAGAACTACTATGGTCAGTACTAGTATGGTCAGTACAAGTATGGTCAGAACTACTATGGTCAGTACTAGTATGGTCAGTACTAGTATGGTCAGTACTACTAATGGTCAGTACCAGTATGGTCAGTACCATTATGGTCAGTACCAGTATGGTCAGTACTAGTATGGTCAGAACTACTATGGTCAGTACAAGTATGGTCAGAACTACTATGGTCAGTACCAGTATAGTCAGAACTAGTATGGTCAGCACTACTATGGTCAGTACCAGTATGGTCAGTACCAGTATGGTCAGAACTAGTATGGTCAGTACAAGTATGGTCAGAACTACTATGGTCAGTACTAGTATGGTCAGTACTAGTATGGTCAGTACTACTATGGTCAGTACCAGTATGGTCAGTACCAGTATGGTCAGAACTAGTATGGTCAGTACTAGTATGGTCAGTACTAGTATGGTCAGTACCAGTATGGTCAGTACCAGTATGGTCAGAACTAGTATGGTCAGTACTACTATGGTCAGTACCAGTATGGTCAGTACCAGTATAGTCAGAACTAGTATGGTCAGTACAAGTATGGTCAGAACTACTATGGTCAGTACTAGTATGGTCAGTACTAGTATGGTCAGTACTACTATGGTCAGTACCAGTATGGTCAGTACCAGTATGGTCAGTACTAGTATGGTCAGTACTAGTATGGTCAGTACTAGTATGGTCAGTACTACTATGGTCAGTACCAGTATGGTCAGTACCAGTATGGTCAGTATATGGTCATACAGTATGGTCAGTACTAGTATGGTCAGAACTACTATGGTCAGTACTAGTATGGTCAGTACTAGTATGGTCAGTACTACTATGGTCAGTACCAGTATGGTCAGTACCAGTATGGTCAGAACTAGTATGGTCAGCTACTACTATGGTCAGTACCAGTATGGTCAGTACCAGTTAATGGTCAGTACCAGTATGGTCAGTACTAGTATGGTCCAGACTATATGGTCAGTACATATGGTCAGTACATATGGTCAGTAAGTATGGTCAGTACTAGTATGGTCAGTACCAGTATGGTCAGTACTTATGGTCAGTACCAGTATGGTCAGTACTAGTATGGTCAGTCTACTATGGTCAGTACAGTATGGTCAGTACATATGTCAGTACCAGTATGGTCAGTACCATATGGTCAGTACCATATGGTCAGTACTAGTATGGTCAGTACTACTATGGTCAGTACCAGTATGGTCAGTACCATTATGGTCAGTACCAGTATGGTCAGTACAGTATGGTCAGAACTACTATGGTCAGTACTAGTATGGTCAGAAATGGTCTACTATGGTTACCATATGGTCAGTACTAGTATGGTCAGACATATGTCACTACTATGGTCAGTACCAGTATGGTCAGTACAAGTATGGTCAGACTACTATGGTCAGTACCAGTATGTCAGTACTAGTATGGTCAGAACAGTATGGTCAGACTACTATGGTCAGTACCAGTATGGTCAGTACTAGGTGATTATGGTCAGAGTAGGCAGTACTATGGTCAGTACTAGTATGGTCAGTACTAGGCGCAGTATGGTCAGTACTAGTATGGTCAGAACTACTATGGTCAGTACCAGTATGTCAGTATATATGTATGGTCAGTACATACAGTATGGTCAGAACAGTATGGTCAGTACATATGGTCGTACTAGTATGGTCAGTACTAGAACTACTATGGTCAGTACCAGTATGGTCAGTACAAGTATGGTCAGAACTACTATGGTCAGTACCAGTTTCATACTAGTATGGTCAGTAACTTAGTATGGTCGATACTATGGTCAGTACCAGTATGGTCCAGTACCAGTATGGTCAGAAGTATGTCAGTAGTATGGTCAGTACCAGTATGGTCAGTACTACTATGGTCAGTACTAGTATGGTCAGTACAGTATGGTCAGTACTAGTATTTGGTCATTTACTAGTATGGTCAGAACTACTATGGTCAGTACCAGTATGGTCAGTACCAGTATGGTCAGAACTACTATGGTCAGTACCTAGTAAATGGTCCAGTACCAGTATGGTCAGTACCTTGGTCAGTACTTGGTCAGTACCAGTATGGTCAGTACCAGTATGGTCAGTACTATATGGTCAGTCACTATGGTCAGTACCACAGTATGGTCAGTACCAGTATGGGTCAGTGCCAGTATGGTCAGTGCCAGTATGGTCAGTACAGTATGGTCAGTACTACTATGGTCAGTACCAGTATGGTCAGTACCAGTATGGTCAGAACTACTATGGTCAGTACCAGTATGGTCAGTACCAACAGTATGGTCATAGTGTCAGAACTATGGTCAGTCCAGTATGGTCAGAGTACCAGTATGGTCAGTACGTACCATATGGTCAGTACCAGTATGGTCAGTACCAGTATGGTCAGTGCCAGTATGGTCATGCCAGTATGGTCAGTACTACTATGGTCAGTACTAGTATGGTCAGTACTAGTATGGTCAGAACTACTATGGTCAGTACCAGTATGGTCAGTACCATATGGTCAGTGCCAGTATGTCAGTGCAGATGGTCAGTACCAGTATGGTCAGTACTACTATGGTCAGTACCAGTATGGTCAGTTACCAGTATGGTCAGAACTCTTGGTATTAGTATGGTCAGTACATATGGGTATGGTCAGTACGTTGTCACCTATGGTCAGTACCGTTGTCAGTACCAGTATGGTCAGTGCCAGTATTCGTGAGTATGGTCATTTATGGTCATGCCAGTTGGTCAGTACAGTATGTCAGTAAGTGTTAGTACAGTATGGTCAGTACAAAGCACCTGTATGGTCAGTACGGCCCTGGGATGGACAATGTATAAATGTAATAGTAAATCTCAGTCTAAAAGCTTCTCAGTTTTCTGCACCATCTCTGTACATGATTCATAATCTAATCACAACTGTGGAAAAATGTCTTTTTATGCTTTCATTATGAAAACATTACACACTGTTCTTTTAGCTTAAAGTGGGAGAGTAAGTAAGTAAGCTTTATTTATATCGCACCTTTCACAGACAAAAGACAAAGTGCTTCACAACACAAAAATATCAGAAAATACACACAATATAAAAGCCAAGACAACACACAATCATAGCAGCTCAAAAGTAGCTCATTAAAAGCCTGAACAAATAGATGAGTCTTAAGTTTGCTCTTGTGTCAGCAGAGCAGCTCTCTGGTATACAATGTCATACATTTAGGTGTGTGTCCGTCTGCTGACCTGAGTGACAATGCAACCAGGCACTTGCAGTCGTACATTTATAAAGTAGCCATATACGTACATGGTATTTGTGTCGAATGTCCTTCTGGTAAACATGTTTTGAAGAAGAGCTAATAATAAAGCAGCCTGTGTGGTATAAAAGCCGGCTGTTTTCTGCAGACTTTTCCTGCGACTGTCATCACGCTGTCGTCTTGAGTTAATAAAGGCTTTAAGAACTCCTTTGCTCTAGCTTATTTTTGGTTAGTTATATATATCGACACAATAAGCTAACGCAGCTAATGCTAACGTCCACAGCAGCTTAAATCCTCTCTCTGAGGAGAGTCTGAAAACATCATCATTATAAGGAAAGACTCATCTCTGCAGTGTAAACATGTCGCCTTCAGAGCAGACGAAGAGTCACAACTTTGGTCCAGTCAAGCTGTAAACCAACCAGCTGTTGTGTTTATGATATTCAGTAGCCATGTGAGCTCCTTACTGCTGTTTGACTATTACAAACGTTCCACAATCCGGAATACTGACCTTAACCTGATTACTGAATAGGGATGGTAATCGCGAACTGGTTCTGTTTGAGCAAAGCTATTATCGATCCCTCTTATCGATGCTAAAAACACTCTTTTTGCACCGCAGAGCTAGACACACATGTGTGTAATGACGTAGTTCTCAGAATCTGTTGACTCTGCTTCAAAGTAAGCAGGGAAACATCGGCCCAATCTCAATTCCATACCTTAGCCTCCGCTCCGCCTTTCCTCTCCGTTTTACGCGTTCACGAGAGACGAGTCGTCAATTAAAACAGTCCATTGTTATAAACGTGTCAGTTCTACCTTTTCGCTTTGCTGCTGCGAACGCTCTGTTTATTTGCGCTGTATTGTTGTTTCTTTAGATACGTTACTATTGACATGACACACGGAGTTCAGGGTCTCGCTGCTGCGCCCGCTGTCTCCCCGTCCCGCTGTGCTCTGAGCCCGGGTCCGAGGCTGCATGTCCCCGGTCTGAGCGCACCTCAGTAGACCCCGCTCAGGCCCGGGGCTCAGAGCGGAGGCTGTGGCTGCCTGTCCTGCCCTGAGCGCACTGTGAGCGGGTCTACCTCTCCCCGTCCCGCTATGAGTGCGCTATATGAATGGATCGGCTGATCTCTCACAGCTCTGGCTAACGGGCTGCTACAGAAGTAGATCACACGGAGAGAGGGAAGGAGAATGTAGCGCCGGATGAAGCAGAAATAGATGAAAGTCTGTAGGTTTGGGCTGAGACCGAGTCCTGTTGTTTAGGTTTTACAAAACAGCATCAGCCTGTTACAAGTTACAGACACTTGTTGAAAGTACAAATGTTTCCGTTATATTAGAGGATGCTAGGCAGGCTGAGTGCCAGCAGGAGCCACAGTATATTTGGAAACTTCCTTAATTTAATGAATATTTTTTCTGGGAAAACTAACAATGTGTCTTTTTTGATAGAGTTTATCGAAAGCACATTCATTCCTTGCTTTTCCCAACACACAGACAAGTCAGGCATCGATAAGAGAATCGATAAAGAATCGAATCGATAGGTAAAATTATTGATGGTATTGATATCTATAAAATCTTATCAATTCCCATCCCTAATACTGACGGCATGTAAACGTAGAACTAGGTAGAACTGTAGGACTTTAGGACTGTTCCAAAATGAAGAGAACTTTTCAAAAGCATCAGTGAAAAGTCTTAGTCTGTTAGCGATGGCTTGATGTTCCAGCAGCAGACGAGGGACTGAACTAAAGTGTGACCGTCAGCAGATCCGGTTCCGCTGAGTCTCAGAGCATTGATCGTGTGTTGGGGAGTTTTGAGGAGGTGTGATTTTAGAGACGAGCTGAGAGTTTTCCAGGAGCCTGTGATAACGAGGACAGAGTCGCTTCACACAGAGCCACAAGAACCAGGAAACTAAAGCGGAAACGACAGCACCGGGATTCACTTCTGCACAGCTCTGACACCACAAAGACGAACTGACTGATAACAATGTTCCATTTATTTTTCATGCACTTGAGCTGCAGATAAACTTCTAAAACTGCTGATCACGGTTCTCATTTCAGCTTCATCAGCAACAACAAACAAATCTGCGAGAGGCAAGGAGGCGTTTAGGAGTCAGAAAAACATCCTCAGTTTGAATCTTCGGTAACGCTTTAGAAAACAGCCCGCGAGTTCCAGGTGTAAGTACAGGTAACAAGAAAGTAATTACACATGTAAGTACAGGTACTCTTACAGCGTGTAACACGGGGGAACACTGTGTAACTACGTGTCAAGGTGTAGTAAAGGTATTCAAGAGAAATTACTGGTGCTGAGCTAACACATAGTTGTGGCAAAAGGTAATGTGGTTTTATAAATTGTGCATTAATTTTAATGTTGCAGGACGACAGTATTACTGTTGTGAAAGTGAACACATGACTCCAGCTGTTTTATTGATTGTGGTTTATTTTTCATAGTGAGAAACCGTTGCCTGTAACAAGCAGAAACAAGAGTGAACAGAACAAGTCTCCAAATATGATCACACTATCAAAGTGCATGTACAGCATAGTACATGTGATATGATGACACAGTGGTTAGTGCTTTTGCTTCACAGCTAGAAGGTCCCAGGTTCAATTCCTGATGTGCATGTTTTTCCTGTGCCAACATAGGTTTCCTCACGTTTCCCCTACAACTACAAACAATAGGCTGCACCTTATTTTCTCTGTTCACTCTTGTTTCTGCTTGTTACAGACAATGATGTCTCACTTCAGTTTACAGCCCGTGCTCTCCTGTACCTACACATTAGTTACAACATGCACATTGATAACGAGGTATTTTCCTTGTTTTGCTGTATTTTTTTTCTGTTCACTCTTGTTTCTGCTTGTTACAGGCAACGGTGTCTCACTATTAAAAAATAAAAAATAAAATCAATAAAAATCAATAAAAATGCCTGGAGTCATGTGTTCACTTTCACAACAGTAATACTGTCGTCCTGCAACATTACATTAGTAATTGCTCCGTTTCATTCAGACTGTATTACCTTGGCGGTTTTGTTGTGATTGTATGATGTCACTTTTGAATGAAATAAATAAATACAAAATTAAAATGAATACTTTTACTACACCTTAACATGTAGTTACACGTTGTTACACTTTGTACTTCCTTGTTACACGCTGTAGGAGTACCTGTACTTACATGTGTAATTACTTTCTTGTTACTCGTACTTACACCTGGAACTCGGGGGCTGTATTCTAAAGCGTTACCGAATATTCTCTAATAAAGGTGTCGCTCTCTCACTCTCTCTATTCAGTTGCAGAAAAGTTGTTACAATTACACAAATTAAGGACAATAAATTCAGCTCCTCGAGGTTTGGTTTTTGCAGCCGCTCAATTCGAAGCCGTAAAGGTTCATCGTGGATTATTGAGAAC
>VHKM01000125.1:0-120000 GCA_007210695.1 Neogobius melanostomus | reverse complement strand
AACAAATTCAAGGCTTTTTATTATCAGTCGATTTCATGACTTGTAATACTTTGTAATCCCGGCACAAACGGATCATTTCTTATCCTCTGTGTGAATCTAACTTCACGCAGTGCCACTCATTTGGAAACACTGAGACATCATCTTAAACAGTGGGAGTCACGCTGACTTCATGAAAACTCTTTGTGACATCATCAGGTGGAACAGGCTGAATATGCAGAATGTACGTCTGGAATAAAAGCCGTCATTAGTCGAGTCCTGCTGCGCTCAGACCGAGACAAAAGGAGAACTGTGCGAGGTCCGGAGCCCGTAATAATCACAGACCTGGAGCCGTTTAAAGCTTTTATCCGACTGCAGGTGTTAATCTCACTCACTTTATGTTTCCAGCCTGATAAACTCTGTCCAACACTGACACTGATTACAGCTCTGGAGTCAAACTGAGGACGAGGTTCCAGACGCTGCAGGTGAACGGGGAACATGAAGGAAATGTAACGATATCGATTACGGACATAAATATGAGACAAACGTGTGTCACAAAGTCAGAGCCAGGTTTAAACGTCTGCTTTTAATTTGTCACATATTAATATTTGCTCAGAGGGATTTTGGAATAAACGTCTTGTTTTTGGTTCGAAGCTGAATCAATCTGTCCTGAATCAGATCTGTAAAAATCCTTGTGTGAAAAAAGCTTCCGAATTCAGAGCCTGTAAAGTTCAACCGTGCTACACGTAGACACCAAACATGTCAGTATTAGTGAATGAATAAGCGTGGGAAAGACCGGGGAGCCACACAGACATGTTGGAGTCACTTCCTGGATAAATCTCAGACTCAAAGCCACAAATCGGGAGAGTTTGGGCTGATTTTTACTGTGAGTTAAAACTCAGAGGTCAGAGTTTCCACCTGCAGCGTCTTAAACATGAAGCTCAGAAATATCCAAACTCTCCTGCGATTGTGGAGCGTGGAATGGATACACCGCCCCACATTCCCTCACATTCCCTCACTCCGGGGGCCGAGGCGCTGTGCGAGGAGGCGCTGCGTGGGTAGCGCTGTCGGGGGGGAGGCGCTGTCGGGGGGACAGCGGGACGACAGCACAGATAAAACTAACGGGAGCAGCTTCACCTCAAAGAACCTGCTCCACACGCAGGAAGAGTCTCATTACTGCAAATATCACTCACATAAACGTCAAAGCTCAAACTATTATGACTCAACGGAAAGTGCTGAAGTATTGGCTGTAGGAAATACTTCAATATTCAAAGTAGAAAGTACAAATCAGTTAAAGGAGAGACAGAAGTACAGAATACTGCATACTGTCCAGTTAATGAAAGCTGTTGAAAGAGCTCAGACTGAGACGTTTAGCCCAGAGTCAGTTCAAAAACAACAAAACCACGAGGAGCAGAACTAAAGCTGAGCTCTGGCCTGATTTTGCTCTAATTCTCGGTCGTGGTGAGTTCAGGGGCAACGACTGGACTCAAAGAAAGAGCACAAAGAAAAACTAAACCTCAGTCTCAGAAAATCAAACATGTTTCTAAACCAGATTTTGGACACACAGGAGGAGCCTGAGTGATCGTACCATTTCCTTTCTCACAAACCAAACAGCATCATTATATCACCAAAGGTTCATGAGAACCACCTCTTCCAGATACATTCCATCCTATAGCAGCACGAGGTGCCCGTCACTGACCCAGGGCTCTCAGTCGCCCACGACTTTTATGGGCTCTGTACAATTACAATGTTGATCTTTGCATCATATATGTGTGTAAAGTGCACTCTCTCTGCTATACGATTTGAAGAGCTCCTTCACCCGCCCTGATGGTGCTCGGCCTAATAACAATTTCAGTCACTTTAAACCAGCGCCTCCTCATCCTCCACTGACCAGCACAAAGAGGCGACATCAACCAGTGACATCAACCAGTGACATCAACCAGTGACATAAACCAGTGACATCAACCAGTGACATCAACCAGTGACATCAACCAGTGACATCAACCAGTGACATCAACCAATGACATCAACCAGTGACATCAACCAGTGACATCAACCAGCGACATCAACCAGCGACATCAACCAGCGACATCAACCAGCGACATCAAACCAGCGACATCAACCAGTGACATCAACCAATACATCAACCAATGACATCAACCAGCGACATCAACCAGCGACATCAACCAGCGACATCAACCAGGACATCAACCAGTGACATCAACCAATGACATCAACCAATGACATCAACCAGTGACATCAACCAGGACATCAACCACGACATCAACCAATGACATCAACCAGCGACATCAACCAGCGACATCAACCAATGACATCAACCAGCGACATCAACCAGGACATCAACCAATGACATCAACCAATGACATCAACCAGTGACATCAACCAGTGACATCAACCAATGACATCAACCAATGACATCAACCAGTGACATCAACCAATGACATCAACCAATGACATCAACCAATGACATAACCAGTGACATCAACCAGTGACATCAACCAGCGACATCAACCAGCGACATCAACCAGCGACATCAACCAGTGACATCAACCAATGACATCAACCAATGACATCAACCAGTGACATCAACCAGTGACATCAACCAGCGACATCCAAACCAATGACATCAACCAGCGACATCAACCAGCGACATCAACCATGACATCAACCAGCTGACATCAACCAGCGACATCAACCAATGACATCAACCAGTGACATCAACCAGCGACATCAACCAGCGAATCAACAGACATCAACCAATGACATCAACCAGTGACATCAACCAGTGACATCAACCAATGACATCAACCATGACATCAACATGACATCAACCAATGACATCAACCAATGACATCAACCATGACATCAACCAGCGACATCAACCAGCGACATCACACCAAGCGACATCAACCAGTGACATCAACCAGTGACATCAACCAATGACATCAACCAGTGACATCAACCAGTGACATCAACCAGCGACATCAACCAATGACATCAACCAGCGACATCAACCAGTGACATCAACCATGACATCAACCAATGACATCAACCATGACATCAACCAGTGACATCAACCAGCGACATCAACCAATGACATCAACCAGCACATCAACCAGCGACATCAACCAATGACATCAACAGCGACATCAACAGCACATCAACCATGACATCAACCAGTGACATCAACCAGCGACATCAACCAGCGACATCAACCAATGACATCAACCATGTCCAGAACAAATAATCAACCAGCGGACATCAACCAATTGACATCAACCAAGAACAAAGACATCCCACACACCCAGCGACATCAACCATGCAGCACATCAACCAGCGACATCAACCAATGACATCAACCAATGACATCAACCAGTGACATCAACCAGGACATACCCAGCGACATCAACCAATGACATCAACCAATGACATCAACCAGTGACATCAACCAGTGACATCAACCAGCGACATCAAAATGACATCAACCAATGACATCAACCCAGCGACATCAACCAATGACATCAACCAATGACATCAACCAGCGACATCAACCAATGACATCAACCATGACATCAACCAGTGACATCAACCAGCGACATCAACCAGTGACATCAACCAGCGACATCAACCAGTGACATCAACCAGTGACATCAACCAATGACATCAACCAATGACATCAACCAGTGACATCAACCAGCGACATCAACCAATGACATCAAACCAGTGACATCAACCAGCGACATCAACCAATGACATCAACCAGTGACATCAACCAGCGACATCAACCAGCGACATCAACCAGCGACATCAACCAGCTGACATCAACCAATGACATCAACCAATGACATCAACCAATGACATCAACCAGCGACATCAACCATGACATCAACCAGCGACATCAACCCAATGACATCAACACCAGCGACATCAACCAGCGACATCCCAAAAACAACCAGCGACATCAACCAGCGACATCAACCAGCGACCATCAACCAGCGACATCAACCAGCGACATCAACCAGTGACATCAACCAGCGACATCAACCAATGACATCAACCAATGACATCAACCAGCGACATCAACCAGCGACATCAACCAGTGACATCAACCAGCGACATCAACCAGCGACATCAACCAGTGACATCAACCAGCGACATCAACCAATGACATCAACCAGCGACATCAACCAATGACATCAACCAATGACATCAACCAGCGACATCAACCATGACATCAACCAGCGACATCAACCAGTGACATCAACCAGCGACATCAACCAGCGACATCAACCAGTGAATCAACCAGCGACATCAACCATGACATCAACCAGCGACATCAACCATGACTACAAGACATCAACCATGACATCAACCAGCGACATCAACCAGTGACATCAACCAGGACATCAACCAGCTCACAGTGCAAACCGTGACATCAACCAGACATCAACCAGCGACATCAACCAATGACATCAACCAGTGACATCAACCAATGACATCAACCAGCGACATCAACCATGACATCAACCAGCGACATCAACCAGTGACATCAACCAGTGACATCAACCAGCGACATCAACCAGCGACATCAACCAGTGACATCAACCAGTGACATCAACCAGTGACATCAACCAGCGACATCAACCAGCGACATCAACCAGCGACATCAACCAGGACATCAACCAGGACATCAACCAGTGACATCAACCAGCGACATCAACCAATGACATCAACCAGCGACATCAACCAGTGACATAACCAGCGACATCACAGGACCAGCAGGACATCAACCAGCGACATCAACCAGCGACATCATGACATCAACCCACACACCATATCAACCAGACATTCAATAACCAGCGACATCAACCAGCGACATCAACCAATGACATCAACCAGCGACATCAACCAGCGACATCAACCAGTGACATCAACCAGTGACATCAACCAGCGACATCAACCAATGACATCAACCAATGACATCAACCAATGACACAACCAATGACATCAACCAGTGACATCAACCAGTGACATCAACCAGTGACATCAACCAGTGACATCAACCAGTGACATCAACCAATGACATCAACCCAGTGACATCAACCAATGACATCAACCAGTGACATCAACCAGTGACATCAACCAGTGACATCAACCAGTGACATCAACCAATGACATCAACCAGTGACATCAACCAGTGACATCAACCAATGACATCAACCAGTGACATCAACCAGTGACATCAACCTGTGACATCAACCAGTGACATCAACCAGTGACATCAACCAATGACATCAACCAGTGACATCAACCAGTGACATCAACCAATGACATCAACCAATGACATCAACCAATGACATCAACCAGCGACATCAACCAGTGACATCAACCAGTGACATCAACCAATGACATCAACCAGTGACATCAACCAATGACATCAACCAGTGACATCAACCAATGACATCAATTAGCGACATCAACCAGCGACATCAACCAGCGACATCAACCAGTGACATCAACCAGCAACATCAACCAATGACATCAACCAGTGACATCAACCAGTGACATCAACCAATGACATCAACCAGTGACATCAACCAGTGACATCAACCTGTGACATCAACCAGTGACATCAACCAGTGACATCAACCAATGACATCAACCAGCGACATCAACCAGTGACATCAACCAGTGACATCAACCAGTGACATCAACCAATGACATCAACCAGTGACATCAACCAGCGACATCAACCAGCGACATCAACCAGCGACATCAACCAATGACATCAACCAGTGACATCAACCAGTGACATCAACCAGTGACATCAACCAATGACATCAACCAGTGACATCAACCAAATGACATCAACCAATGACATCACCATGACATCAACCAGCGACATCAACCAGTGACATCAACCAGTGACATCAACCAGCGACATCAACCAGCGACATCAACCAATGACATCAACCAATGACATCAACCAGTGACATCAACCAATGACATCAACCAATGACATCAACCAATGACATCAACCAGTGACATCAACCAATGACATCAATTAGCGACATCAACCAGTGACATCAACCAGTGACATCAACCAGTGACATCAACCAATTACATCAACCAGTGACATCAACCAGTGACATCAACCAAACATCAACCAATGACATCAACCAGTGACATCAACCATGACATCCCATACATCAACCAGTGACATCAACCATGACATCATTATCACATCAAACCAATGACATCAACCAGTGACATCAACCAGTGACATCAAAGTGACATCAATCCATGTGAACATCAACCAGGCATGACATCAACGTGACATCAACCAGTGACATCAACCAATGACATCAACCAGTGACATCAACCAGTGACATCAACCATGACATCAACCATGACATCAACCATGACATCAACCAGTGACATCAACCAGTGACATCAACCTAGCGACATCAACCAGCGACATCAACCAGCGACATCAACCACGACATCAACCAGTGACATCAACCAGCGACATCAACCATGACATCAACCAATGACATCAACCAATAACATCAACCAATACATCAACCAATGACATCAACCAGTCGACATCAACCACGACATCAACCAGCGACATCAACCAGTGACATCAACCAGTGACATCAACCAGCGACATCAACCAATGACATCAACCAATGACATCAACCAGTGACATCAACCAGTGACATCAACCAGTGACATCAACCAGCGACATCAACCAATGACATCAACCAATGACATCAACCAGTGACATCAACCAGCTGTAACATCAACCCAGCGACAAACCATCTCACTCTGGTCCGTCCCCCTGAGGAGCTCATGCAGATCATTCCAGGCCACCTGCAGCTTCTGGAAACTTCTCTTTCACAGATCGACCAAAGGTGCACAGAGGTTACAGTATGAATTGTTTATGTTCATCATCAGACAAGTCCTGTGTAAATATATGCCTCAGATATTTTGTTTTGTTTTGTAACATTAACCACTATATTTGACAAATAAAATCTTATCTCCTCCTTGGTTCTACAGATCATAACCACACTGTTCACTGCATGGTATTTGATGTCCTGCTCCAGACATCTGAAGAAAAGTGAAGTAACTGTTGCAGCAGCAGAGCTCGGACTGAAGACACTGGATCGTCTGCAACATCAAATCTTTAACACAAGGTTAGGAGCTGTACATGTAGTATTACACGTCTGAAGTTCAGTTGAGACCGGAGGATATAAAGTGTTCTGACTGTATGTAAAGTACAGCGTCGGGAGCAGAGAGACCTTTATCTTAGTGCAGAGAGAGTAGATCGGTCTGAATCCCGATGCAGCGTGTTGGTGTTTGTTTATTGATATTTCACACACAGCTTCGTTAGCGCGAGCTCCCGCCGCAGTAATTACACTCCTGCCCTGGCCGCCTCCTCCTCCATGTCGATACAGACCTCACAGCGTTTATCGCCCGGAAATCTGCAGATACAAAGGAGGCGCTTGACCTCCCGAAGCCACAGCGTTTCCTTCATGTCCTCTCAGTGTCTCCTCTGTCGGCACATAATAAACTAAGGGCCAACTATTTCCTCTGAGCGGGGTTTTAAAGAGGAGACGATGTTCAAAAACATGAGAACCCTTGAAATGAGGCGTTTCTCTGGCCTCTGGGTGTCAGGGACATCACAGCGTTCTAAAGGCTTGTACAGAGAGATCATGGACCAGGTGACTGATATTCATGATCATTTTTGTCATTCATACATTTTCTTTTTAGATACGACTTGTGAAAGTGTAATGCAGTTAAGGCGAGACACGGCAGGTGAATGGGGGGAAAACAAGTGAAAATGGCCAAGATTTACTATGTTTTGGGCAACGAAATCTAAATAATGGATTGACACAGATTAAAATGGTTTATTTTATTGACATTTTAGTAGCAAAGATTTTTCAGAGGGGATTTGGATCTTGTTTAGTTTTTTCAATAAACTCATCATAAGTGAAAAAATCGATAATAACTCAAATTCCACCTTGTTTTTTTGGGTTCAAAGTTGAATAAATCAGGCTTGGAATTAGAAATTAAAAAATCCCTCTGAGAAAACCTTCAAAATATTAAGTCCAAGACAGTGTAGAGTCTGAGCGACTATAAGGGCTCAGGCTCTGCCGAGTGGGGCCTTATCCTCATATAGAGAAAACCAGCCCTGTAGTCCTGTACCGAGTGCACATGTGCGGCCTCTTCCGCCGCTCTGCCGTATTTTGCAGCTCCAGAAGGAAAAAGACCATATTTGGATTATAGCGTCATCACGGGGAGCCTTCAGGACACGTGGATGTAAATCTGTCAGTATTTGTGAATGAATATCCGTGTGAAAGACGGCTTTGTGAAGCGGCGCAGCTGCTACTTCCGGGTTATCTCCGCCTCACTCACGGACTAAAGATCATAAAATAAACATCATACAGGGTGAGTTTGGTCATTTTTAGACTCTGACATGAAAACTAAGATCTAAAGGAGGAAACTAGATAAAATCTCCACTTCGACCACTGCGTGAAAAATCATTACTTTCACCTGAGTGTCTCGCCTTAATAGGAAAAACTGGCTCCTCCCCCACTGGGTCCTGTGACATCATCACATTCTAGAACCTGAAACCCAGCAAAAGGCTGTGAGTTCCAGTCCAGAAGCTTTTAGATTTGAGTAAAGCTGAACTGGAAGAAAACTGTGCTTGGTTAAGGTGGGAGTTAAGAGGTTAAGAGCACAAACTGTGGTCTTTATCTGGGCTGAGCTGAAAACTTAGTGTTGCTGACGAAGCTTTTTGGATGAAGAGGCGAAACGTTCGACACTTCAACTACAGAGTACAGACAACGACTCAAGAAACTTCACTGAAGATGGACAACTCCTGTACGACTGAGAGCCTACACATACTAGTGCAGAATTATCACTGTATTTACAACAATTATAATAAATACATGACACTGTTTAATGAAGTTTCTCTGTAAACTGATTATTATTATCAAACCTCTGAACCCCCAGTTCAGCTTTACCCAAATCCATAAGGTGTAACACTTCATTTGAAAGCTAAGCCCTACAAAATAAATGGATCTTTCCCCGTGTTGTTAATGCGTTTTTTGACTTTTTTTCCCCATCTTTTTTTGTTGTGTTTTCCTCACACTTTTCTGTTGCTCTTTAGAATGTTGTGACGTCATGTGAACACAAACTATTGCCGGGTTTCAGGTTCTAGAATGTGATGATGTCACAGTGGGGGAGGAGCCAGTTTTTCCTATTAACTGCATTACACTTTCACAAGTCGCATCTAAAAAGAAAATGTATGAATTAGAAAAATGATCATTAATATCAGTCACTGGGTCCATGATCTCTCTGTACAAGACCAAACATTTCCTCAAACACTAAATAATGTTCCCTCTATATAATATTATAGGCCTTTGGAACGCTGTGATGTCACTGAAACCCAGCAATTCCATCTGTAAAATCCTTGGACCTGGACCTGGAGCTGAATCTGGATCTGGACCTGGATCTGACCGACCTGGCCTCAGATCCCGCAGGACGGTTCGTTGACGATCCGGCGGAGAGCGTGAGGCTGTAATCTCTCTGAGAGCAGCTCCTCACATTAGTGTAATAACCTCTCCAGCCGCCGCCCGTGTGTGAAATGGAGTTGGTTTTTCCTAATGTGGCGTCGCGCTCCGAGGCCGACGCTCGGGGAAGTCACCGAGGCGACGGAGGAACATTTAAATCCACATTAGCCACGTCGGCCGCGCTGATGTCCACGGCTAATGCCAGAGTCCAGATTCAAACTGATCCTGCAGAAATCAGCTTCGAAACAGATGAGGATATCGTCTCTGTAAAGCGACTGGGGGGGTCAGGGTCTGGAGCGCCCCCTGCAGGTGTCACGGGGCACAAGCTGGGATTTATGCATGATCTTAGATATTTGACCCCGTCCAACCCAAAAGCACAGAAGCCCTGCCATGCCCTGCACTCTGCGTGTGTTCTGGGGGATAAAAAGGCCAAGGCCGGGGCAGAAGAAGAGCGGGTGCTGAAAGGATGTTCTGCAGAGGCTTCGCTCGTTATTAGGCAAAGCAGGAAAATGCAAATGACTTGCTATTGATACTCATTATCTACAGTATTATTAACGGCTATGGAGCTGCAGTGACACAAGCAGTGCTCTCCGGTGCTATTCATCCCCCTCCTCCTGCTGCTTTAGTGAGTCCCTAATGTTACTTATAATGAGCAGTGGACAGACTCTTTACACATTATATTTGCTAATGTAAAAGAAGTAAAGATTAAACAACGAGGAGCCGTGCAGCGGAGTGCATTACAACTGTCTGATGCACGGCTCCTCGTAGTTTAATCCACACATACTATTTCTCCAGGAAAAGTGGAGATTTATTATATTTAAAATAAGCCTTCATTGTGTATAGAGGAAGATGTTTTATAAGTAGTGTCAGAAAAGACTTCTTTGGGATCAGATGTTTATGAAGAGCCTGTGACTCTAAACCAGGTTAACATCACATTATAGAGAACAGGACGGAAGTGGAGCGATGACATCATCACTTAACAAACGTATAGAACCTGATTTAACCTCTTAAGCCCCGCCTAAACAGAGCAGATTTTCTACAGTTGAACATTACCCAAAAAAGCGACAAAAACGAGATGAAAATGAACTGACAATAAAACGACAACAAAAGCGATGAAAATGCAACAACAAAGAGTCAACAGCACAGCAACAAAGCGAGGAACAAGATCCATTTAGATACGTTTTGCGGGTCTTGTCTGTCAAATGAGGCACTGGCCTATAGGCTGTAAGAAACCTTTAGATTTGGGTAAAGCTTAAGTAAGAGATAATGTATAGAACGCTGGCAAACCGGACCCTCCGCGAAGCGTTCTATACATCCATCCATTTTCTTCCGCTTTATCCGGGGCCGGGTCGCGGAGGCAGCAGTCTCAGCAGAGATGCCCAGACTTCCCGATCCACACACACCTCCTCCAGCTGTTCTGGGGGACCCCGAGGCGACACCAGGCCAGCTCGGAGACATAGTCCCACCAGCGTGTCCTGGGCCTTCCACGAGGCCTCCTCCCAATAGGACATGCCTGGAACACCTCCCGAGGGATGCGACCAGGAGGCATCCGGAACAGATGCCCTAGCCACCTCAGCTGGCTCCTTTCGACGTGAAGGAGCAGCGACTCTACCCCGAGCTCCTCCCGGGTAACTGAGCTCCTCACCCGATCTCGGAGGGTGCGCCCAGCCACCCTGCGAAGGAAACTCATTTCGGCCGCTTGTATTCGCGATCTTGTCCTTTCGGTCATTACCCAGATCTCATGACCATAGGTGAGGGTGGGAACGTAGATCGATCGGTAAATCGAGAGCTTTGCCCCCTGACTCAGCTCCCTCTTCACCACAACAGTCCGACACAGCGACCGCATCACTGCTGACGCTGCACCGATCCGTCTATCGATCTCACGCTCCATCCGTCCCTCACTCGTGAACAAGACCCCGAGATACTTGAACTCCTCCACTTGAGGTAAGGACTCCCCACCGACCTGAAGCGGGGAAGCCACCTTTTTCCAGTGGAGAACCATGGCCTCAGATTTCTATACAGATCATATCAGAGTTCTATACATTATGCCGCTTATTATACGGCCATTTACCAACTGACCACACACAAACAAACTTCATACACTTCTATGAAGGCCCAAAGGTTTATTGAATGATTTCCGCGGCAAATAGTTTCCAAAAGCTAAGCTAGCTACTTATTGCTAGCCTAGCTACTTAGTTGAAGGTGCAGTTAGAGAGGAGGAATGGTGGTGAATCTCTGGGTGAGTTGAAAGTCGCATTAACTTCACAAGCGATTCCCCCAACTCCTCTCTTATGGACGGGGACAGAGATCGTGTCTCTACTACTGGAGTGATATGAAAGACTCATTTCAAAGGTCCTCTAGCAGAAAATAATGACCGGTAGAACTTTGATAAATCCCATTCAAGTCAGTGGAGCGTTCTACTTGCATTGTGAAGATCCGTATAATAACTGGAGAAAATGTGCTTGGTTAAGGCGGGGGTTAAGAGGTGAACTGTTGTCGAACTAACAGCTAATCAATGATACTGAACAGACGTGTCCAGGCCTGTTCCCTGCAGAGACGCTCGTAAGTGTGTTCACATTAAGCCGGTGTTGCTCATGAGGCGAGTCGAGTGGCCGGTGCCTTCGAATGCACTGAAGCAACACTTTCAGAGCAATTACCAGCAGCGAGGAAACGGTCACAGCGAGATCTGGACCCTAACTGCACTGACACGTTTGGATGCTCCATGTCAACGATGAAGAGAAGGAGGTTCCTAAACTTATTTACTCTTTTTAGATGCAGCCGAACACTCACCTGGAGCTCACAGAACCGTGTCTGTGTCAGTGGCCCCGGGATGGAGGGCGAGTCCGGGCGCAATTATCGGATTTTTGTGTCAAATCAAACAGGAACGAGATGTTTTTCTTCAAATACAGAATCTGGGACATTGCTGTAATATTAATGACAGAGTAAACAACTTCCTGTCCCCTCCGTCCCCCTCCGTCCCCCGTCTGCTTCTGAAGGCAGTTTGATCCGTTAAAGCGGCACATTCTCTGATCTGAATAATGCAGATGTGTCTGAGCTCTCAGCTGTCAGACCCAGCGTTTTATCAGGGAGACGAGCAGGAACAGGGCAAAGGCGGACTCAACATGAGGAAATATCGCAGCTTTAGGTGCAGCACACGGGGATATCAGTGAAGCTGCAGGAAGGGCGTCTGAAGTTTGTAGGTCAGAAGCGAGAAACAGAACAACACAGAGGGGGAATAGGTCGACTCAACGGGAACGTGTTTGTCCTGATCGTTATTTGGAAGTGATTGGATTCGCGCTGTTGGACATCAGACTGGATCAATCATTGTCTTGGTCAGATCAGATTAATCATATTGTCAGTGTGATGGTGAAGGTACAGCTATTACTGCCCGACTCCTGTTCTGAAAACTGTCCACAGCTCCTCCATGACTGCCCTGTAGTGTGGTCCAATGCACATCTCCAGCTCCACTGTCCTTTTCAAACTGATGAGATGCACAAGAAACTGTCCTGGGTGACGTCTGAGCCTTGTCTCCTCATGTTCATGCACAAAGTTCTGATGGAGCCCAGTTATTTTGTTTAATAAGCTCTTATTCAGCTCTTCGGTTGTTCCCAAACCCAATAGAAACTCGATGAAAGATCTGTTCTGTACAGAGGAGCAAACGCCTGGAGCTCACTTCCTTTTAATATTAGAGACGCTAAAAAATAAACTACATTTCAAGCTGAAAGTAAAAGGACAATTAGCTCTGGTCATGTGGTCATAGTTTCCATGTCCGATGCTTCTGATAGTTGATGATTTATGAAATGTGGATCTGTTTTGTAAATGTAATTTTATATTTTGTCATGAAGACCAGTAACCACTGTGGGATTCTAACCCAAAATAAATAATAAAGTCATGTGACCTTAGTATGAGCTATTTCTGGGTTTCAGTGACATCACAGCGTTCTAAGTAAGGGATAATGTATAGAACGCCGGTCATTATTGGGAAAATAAGTACCGACAGGGCGAACTGGATCCCGACGCGCAGCGGAGGGGTCTTGTTTCGCCCTGAAGGCCCTTCATAATATTTACAGACAGTATTTACATTTGATAAAAAATTTAAAAAAAGAACATATCAAAGGGAAAACTTCTATAGTCCTCTATAGTCTATACCCACCCACTACCCTTCTCAGACGTAAACTGTAGTAGTAGTAGTTGTTGTTTTTTTGTTTTTGTTTTTTCTTTAATGCTGACATGTTTGAGTTCCCAGAAAATGTTGTTTCACACCCAGGCAGAATCGTTTTAAGTCTTTGCATAGTTTTAGTGCAGTTGGAAAAGAGAATGCCGATTGTCCTAATGCTGTTTTTCGTTTTGGTACATTGGCCATTGACTGTTGACGTTGTTGTTCTGACCATCTGATCAGAGGTTAATTGGACAAACCTTTTTAGTGGTGGAGGTGCCACATTATTCTTGAATCTTGAATAGTAACTTTAGATTGGCTGACCTAACTATACATTCAAAATTGAGCATTTTATATTTGGTTAATATTGACAGTGATGATACTGTCGTGATTTCCTATCTAGAATCCTAAGTGCTGCTTATGAAGAGATTCTAAAGGTTTTATTGTGGATTTGTTGGCTTGTGACCAGCATGATACACCATAGAGTAAGTGAGGTCATATCATTGCGTTGAAGTAGGTTTTAGCTCCTTGTATTGTCAATGAATTTCTTATAGATTTAAATGTAAACAGATTATATTTTATTGTATGGCATACCTTATTAATGTGTTTTTTAAAGCTTAGTCTCGAGTCTAAAATGATACTTGCATTGTGAAGGGCCGTATAATAAAGGCCTATAATATTATATAGAGGTGAAATGATTTGTGTTTGAGGAAACGTTTGGTCTAGTACAGAGAGATCATGGACCCAGTGACTGATATTCATGATCATTTTTCTAATTCATACATTTTCTTTTTAGATACGACTTGTGAAAGTGTAATGCAGTTAATAGGAAAAAACTGGCTCCTCCCCCACTGTGACATCATCACATTCTAGAACCTGCAACCCGGCAATAGAGTTCGGGAATGTGATGTCATATCGCTAAGCATTATGGGATTAGCAGCAATTGTAAACTAATGGAGATTTTAAAAGTTACAATACTGGATTTATTGTTCACATTGAAACACTTGGACGCCACAGTGTGTTAGATGTTTTTACCAGCAGTGACTCAGCAGCTAACGGAGTCGTTCCACGGCTTTTTCTCCACTTTTTGTACTGTTTTAGCTAATGTTAGTCAATGGAAATGTTTGCTAACAGCTGCAAAGATGGCCGATCTCCATGGTAACTGTGGAATTTCCCGAACTCTATATAAAGTGTAACTGCTCGGACCTGCACCTCTGGTCGAGGGTCAGAAACATATGGGCTTCTCATCGTTCATTCGGACTGAACTCCTCTGAAGCCGAATGTCGCCGCATCTGAGGCGTCCGGACCGGCCTCTGAGCGAGCGTCACATGATCAAACCACGTGATCAAATATCGAGCTACAGAAGAACGACTGTGTGATGAGTCAAAGAGGATTAGAAACTGGTTTTGGTTGGTGTCCTACTGTTTGATCTTTTTGTCTTGAAGAAAAGAGTTTGTACACCTCAGATTCTATTATATGTTCATCCATCCATTCATTTAGGACTTTATTAATGATGATCTGAAAAACCGACTAAACATGAACGTCCTGAATAAATCATCCCTTCATCCCTTATGGTAGAGAAGCTAAATCCTCGACTGGACTGGACTCAGGTTTCTTCTTCATAGCTCTTTAGAAGAAGAAGCTTCTGTGAGTAGAAGCTCAGCATTACAGGCCAGACACAGAGGATCCTGGATAACGACAAACACTTGTGGGCGACGGTGGTGCAGAGAGTAGAGCGGGTCGTCTTGTGACCAGAGGGTCGGCGGTTCGAATCCTGCAGATGCCCACTGTCGTTGTGTCCTTGGGCAAGACACTTCACCCACCTCGCCTCCAGTGTCTGTGTACACTGGTGTATGAATGAGAGTGTGACTGGTTCCTTGATGTAAAGCGCTTTGAGTGCCTAAAGCAGGTAGAAAGGCGCTATATAAAATGTGACCATTTACCATTTGTGATGAGATCATCCTAATGACCAGGTTATTCCAAGATGACGATGAATTAAAGAGTGAATCAGGGAGCGTGAGGCGAGTCCAGATCTTAGCCTCATTGAGGATCTTTGTGATGTGCTGGTGACGGCTTTGCACAGAGGTCACACACTCCCGTCATCAATACAAGAGCTCACTCTGGATCTTTAGATGCTGCTGAAGCTTTTGAAACGCTGGAGAAACAGACGGAACAAGCAGACATTACAGCAGGTTTTTACGGTGTTGACTTTTGGTTTGGTCCGAGCAGAACGTGGTGAACTCTAAACAAATGCTCCGGACTGTTTTGAACGCGTTCCGGTCGTTCTCCCGTAAAGCCTTCAGTCTGTGAGAGGTTTATGTCCGAGTAAACTGAGTGGAACGTGTGGGAGGACGGCCGAGGACGAGGGGGAGACGTCTGTGTGGGAGCTCTGTTTGGGCAGGAGAATATAAGCGTGAAGCGTTTGTGATCGTAATGAGAGCAATAACGGCTCGATCCAGGCGCAAAGTCGCTCTTTCGGGTCGTTATGGCGATGATAACGACGAGGAGGGGGGCGAGAGGGGGGAGACATATTCCTGCCGTAAACCCCCGTCTGTCGGACTGATCCGCCGCGTGGGACTTTAAACAAACGAACGAGCGACTGCCTCACCGACACAAACTGCCGCTGTGTCCTCGGGCAACACACTTTGCTCCTGCTGTTTGTGTGAATGTGGAGTCAGACTGTGTGAGCGTCGAGAGAATGAGGACCTTTGAGTGTCGTAGATGGAAAGATAGAAACTGTGAAACTTTAAAAGGCTGTTATCCGTCACCGACGCCGTGCTGTGTATCAGGAGAGTTTCTCTGTGGCCGCGGTGCTTTTGGGCCGTCAGGATAAATAATCATTAAGAAACAGACTCACAATTGTCCTGATCTTGTGTTTCTAAACACAGACTACAGCCGAACATTTACACTTTCAGATCTCGCAGCTCCAAACTTAGCGCTTTTAAGTGCGTGGGAGAAAAACTCATGACCAATGGAGATGTTATTTACCACAGCCTTTTCCTCCTGATTGCGATTACAGCTGAGTGAGAGCTGATAAACTCCACAGCGGGACCGGCTCCATCTCTTTCTCTGGAGACACAAACAGCTCACGATGGGGTTAATAACACTTTATAATACGGCCCGGTAACTTCTAGGTAGTTACTGTGGTACATCCCTGGTACTTACATAGGTAATTACCAAGTATTTACAGTGGTACGTTTATGTAATTACTGTGGTACTCCATAGTGAACTTCAGTAGTAATACTTTTGTACTTTTGTATTGATGTATCAGGGACGATACAATCAACATAGTTACAATGAATGTTTGCAGCTGATGCGACGCATGAAGAGCTTTCAGCTCGTGCTTAGAGCTCATGTCCCTGTTGGGCTTTTCTACACAATTTACAATCATAAAATACATGCTCACACCTACAGTCACACAGACTCAGTGCTATTTACAAATGGGTTCTTAAAGTGGTAGTTTCTATGTAATAACAATGTAAGTACTAGATAAGTATTAGTAAGTAATGGGTACTTAGACTTGAAACTACCAGAGACATAAAGTGGTAGTTACTGGGTACTTTTAGTGGTAAGTCCGAGACACTCAGTGATGTAATAAAAGTGGGTTATTGTAGCTGCTCCTGATATGATTGTTGCTTATGATTATGATGACTTTATAAATAAAAAAATATTTTCAAAATCAAAAGCCGAATAGTTTTCATTGCCATTGTTTGAGAACAGGTTCACAAACTAGGAATTTTAGTTTTAATAACATGAGTTTCTTTATTTCGATTACAATGTTTTCCTTGTGCTTGAAACTTGTTTTTAAATGGTAAACTGTGTGTTGCTACTGTGCTACTTATTGCATATTAATAATAAAGAAACTTGTTTCCTTTGTGTTGTTTTATAGTCATACAATCCCGACTAAATCATACATCATTTCTAGAATTACCTCTGAATGTATCTAGAAGTGCCACATTTACTAACTAGGAATTGCTGCTTGAATGACCACAATAAGTATCACAGCTGTACCACATAATTACCAGTTATTACCACTGTAAGTACCATGGACTTACCGGGCCGTATTCTAAAGTGTTACCACGTTTTAGTTTCGGAAGATAGTTAGAGTTTGCGGTGTCCATTCGCAAACTGATCTTTTCCTCACATTGTTGCCGTCACTTTTCATGATCTCTCTTCAGTCACGTTTTTTGTCGATGTTTTGACACTTTTTTCAATAAGTTTTTAGATTTGGGTAAAGCTAAACTGGAGAAAATGCTCTGGGTTAAGGCAGGGGTTAAACGTGTTAAAAATGTCCAGTAAATCTATAGTTTCATGTTTCTATAATCGAGCAGCTCATCGTCTTACGGACACATGTAAAATATAAACCTCCTGAATCCAGAGGAATGTCTAACGTTAAACGGCGCTCACGTCTCCCTCGTCACGGCGAGGCTGAGCCGTGATGTTCAAAGCAGATCCTCCTGATGAGAGTTGGCGTCGGAGCGAGTTAAACGGGTCCTGAGGTGGTCCGGGTTCGTCACGCGTCTGGAGGAGCGTTGGACACGGGCAGGTGCAGGAGGGAGATAACGGAGCTGAACTCCCCCGTCAGCGTTTCACAGCAGGTCTGAGGTTATCAGGAAACACCGACACCACAGCGAGAGGGAGGGAGGTCTTTAGGAGCTGAGAACATGGAGGATTCACACTGACCTATATGAGCTCCTCTGACCCGGGACAAACAGAACTGGAGCTGTGTGTTAATGAGGAGGCTTTAAACTGTGTATGACGGCTTTTAATGCTTTGGAAAATATAAGTTAACCTCTTAACCCCCGCCTGGACAGAGCACATTCTCTCCAGTTTGGCTTTACCCAAATTGGGCGGCAAGTTGGGCGGCACGGTAGTACAGCGGTTAGCGCTCGTGCTTCACAGCTAGAAGGTCCGGGTTCGATTCCCACCAGGGACGGGGCCTTTCCGTGTGGAGTTTGCATGTTCTCCCCGTGTCTGCGTAGGTTTCCTCTACCACTAAAAACATGTACAATAGGCCAGGATGAATGAGAGTGTGTTGAGAGTGCGCATGGGGACGACGGATGGAAATTAGCCCAAGGCTACAATCCGGTGTGGCTTGTTTACATGCATGTATGTTCATTAACATGCTCTGTCCCGACCAAATAAACCAATAAATAAAATAAATTAAAAAAAATCTAAAAACTTGTGAAAAAAAGTCACAAAAATGAGATGAAAACGAGAATGAAAATGCAAAGAACGAGCGACAAAATCTTGACCGAAAAGCAACAAAAAATGAGAATAATGGATGTAGGGGAGAGTGGGGTAATGTCATACCATTTTTACATTTGCTCCCCTCGAGCTGAACTAAAATTAAATCAGTAAAATTAACACATTTCCCATTAATTCAGGATGTTTCCCAGCTATGGAAATGATGAGCATGTCAGGACAAAGGGCAATGAAATATGATTGTTCCTCAAAAAGTGGTTCACTTTACCCCGAGGGTGGGGTAAAGTGAACCACTTTAGAAATAGCATAATGACACATGTAACAATAAAAGCTAGACTGACAACCACACATTCATAAACTAAGGTTGGACTAGTAACAGAATCATGGGGATTGGTCAAATAAGCATTTATTAAATGTTTGAAAGTGATCCAAAGTAGGCAACTTTAAAAGTCAATCAAGTTCAACATAATTCATTCAAAATGTATTAATAGGTGGCGTTCACGTGACATCACAACATTCTAAAGAGCCCATAGTTTAAAATTGAGGTGAAGGGCAACTGAAAATTCCATGGCCGTAACCGTAGTAACGCTAAAAATGCAGATTTCTAGTCTTAAATCATTGCTAATTTCTCTGTAATTCCTGAGGCCAATTCACATGAAACAAAAACTGTCACAAAGTTCAAAGTCCTCTCTTCCAGCTCATATGAACATATGTCTAATTATTTCCTCACAAAGGCGTCCAAAAGTGGAGACGATATTCAAAAACATGTGCTTGATGTTGGCCAGTGGAAAGGACTTTCAACCATAAGATTCACATGTCAGGTTTGTGAATCCAGGCACTGTCACATGATGATCAGAGAAAACATTTGGACATTTTCCTTTTGGAAATTTCTTTCAAAAACTGTTTCTCTCCCATTGAGTTGTATTGGCACCTGCTCCGACTGAAATAGAATTCTATAACGTGAACGCAACCTATTTCCATTCACAGTCTGGGGGTCAGAACATAGGACCATCAGAACCAGTTAGAAGAGCCTGGGACTCAGGACATAGGCTCGACCCACCTGGATTATTGTCTCACTTTACCACAGCCGCCATTTTAGAAAGAACATCTCCATCTAGCATCTCCTACCTGGCAAGTGTGGAATGGGAGGGGCTTGAAAATATAATGGTCACAATGTTCCGTTGCCTAGATACAGGGCGTGTCTCACATTGTCGGCTGCCCCACATTACTCTCCCCTATATGTGGCAAACATATGAAAACCCAACAAAGAAGTGATAGATGTTTGTTTTGTCTTATGTGTTTTGTAATATCCGTCCAAAACAACTTTCATTTTCTCGTTTCTGCAGTTTCACAGAAACACCTCAGCGTCATAAATCATCTGAACGAGGACTTCGAGATCTGTGTTTCTTTCCACGATGATCTAAAGGAGGAGGAGAAGCGGAACACATTAAACATGTTCCCGTCACTGACAGGAGCGTGAAGTAAAGAGTAACTGATCTTCAGAAAGACGATCGTCCGCTCCTCCTGCAGGACTTTGAAAACGCTAAACTGGAATCTCCCGCTGAAGTGTGTCAGTGAACGCAGCGCTGCAGTGATCTGACGCTGCGTTCAGGGACAGACACGATAAAAGATCCTTTGTTGTGAAGTTTCTGAAACGTCTGTCAGGATCTGGCACACGGGACAGAAACATCATGATCCACATTACAGATGTTTACAGTGAATAACGGACAGAGCAGGTTTAAATGCTCCATAAAAGTATAATAAGCAGTGTGTTGATACTTTACAAGCATATTATTAAGGCTTATTATTAATACTTAACGAACACACCTTAATATAAAGCGTTTCCAGGCTTGTTCAAAGTGTTTATAAAAGAAAAGAAAGATGAAAAATCAGCCTTTATGTCGCTGTGATACGTCTTGAAAGCCAAGACCTTCTAGTTTTTAAACATATGTGTAAGATCTGTGTTCCAAACCCTAATCCTAACCCTCACCCTGATCAGGGGGACGCAGGTAACAGGTTCAAGAGCCAAACATGGAACTGTGGCACCTATTTTACTTTTAAAAGTGCTCTGAAACATTGGTTGAAACCTAAGCAGACACACACAGGTAGATTATCGCTTTTTTGGAGCGGTGGAGCATCTTTGAGGCTGGTTCTATGTTGTCCTTGAAATGTCTGTGGTATTGTGTATATACAGTATCTCTTCTGTATATTGTATATATATTGTCTAAGTTCATGTTTGCTGAACTGATCTGCCTTAGGACAACGGATGAAAATTAGCTCCTGTGCTAACTCCGCCATATTTACATTGATGCTTTTTGCTGACATGTTGATTAATATCTGGAATTTGTAATGTAAAGTGTTATATTGTATGAAATCACAAGATGCTGCTTGTATCACCGTTATTATTTACCTGCAGCCGGACACATGCGTTTCAGTTATGTATATCCTCAGTGCTATGATGGGCCTTTTCTTCTGAAAGAACTGACAATTATGTTTGTATTTCTTGAGTTAATCTGAAATGCATGAAAATAATTACTTTGAATGGGGGTAGACATTTATAAGCTTTCTTACTTCGGCCGACTCCTTTTGAGTTTTATTTTACTGCAATGATGTAATCATGTTTTATAAAGTGCTCAAATAAACAAACTAAACTAAATATGTACTGTCCTTTCTAAACGAGCTGTTAGAGCTGCAGTACATCCAGAACGCTGCTGCTCGAGTCCTGACAAGAACCAGGAAATACGACCATATTAGTCCAGTGCTCCGGTCTCTGCACTGGCTTCCTGTCACTCAGAGAATAGAATTTAAAACAGCTCTGCTTGTTACAAGTCTTATCATGGTTTAGCACCAAAGTCCATCTCTGACATGTTAGAGCCGTATGAACCATCTCAGGGAGGGGTCTCCTGGTGGTTCCAGAGTCAGGACTAAACACGCTGAGGCTAAAGCTCAAATCTGGAACAGTCTTCATGAGGATGTGAGACAGGCTTCAACTCTGACAATGTTCAAATCCAGCCTGAAAACAGCTCTTTTTACCCGTGCATATGAAAACTGAAAGTATTTTATCTGCACTCTTGCCTTTTACTGTAATTGATTAACTTTATGTTGATGTTTTATTGATTGATTTTATCTGTTTTCTTGTAATTTTATGCAACTGTGAAGCACTTTGAATTGCCTTGTGTATGAATTGTGCTCTACAGATAAACTTGCCTTGCTAATTCAAATAAATAAATAAATAAATGAATAAGCTACGAGCTTCCACAGACTCCACCTGTCAGTCATAGACTTAGGCTCCCAGTGTGGTTAACAAATATGCCCCAGCCCAGCGTTGTCACATGGGTCATAGTGAACTCTCTGGAGCCGGGCTTTGAGTCCAAAGCTACATATGAATCCTGTTTTGTATGTTTTGGAGTCGCCGCTAGACCAAAGAGAAGCCCTTCCCTCACATCTGGTTCAGATGTTCTGGAGGAAACTACAGTGACTGTTTTCACCGCAGCGTCTCGACTTCAGAGAAAACACTACAGTAAATGAGCCAGTTTCCCTGAGCCCCGCGCTGCTGCAGGGGATTATGGAAATGCCCTTGTGTCGTCTCAGAGGGCGAGGTTTTAGGACTCCAGCCTGAGCGGCGTTTACGCTCAATTACAGGAAATGACACGATCGTGAGCAGAGCCTCTCGCCCTCAGCATCGTTAATGTCGTTAGCGTCGTTAGCGTCGTTAGCGTCTGCCTGAACGGTCCTCGACGACGGAGCTGCTGCTTTTTACGGCGAGTCGGATCATTCCCCGTCATCATTACCTCATCTTCAGTCAGAGATGTTAAGATTTGGAGGAAACACAAACGACCACGGTTATAAAAGGACACGGGAGGTTAACTGAAGAAGTTTAGACGTCGAAGTATGAAATCTCTCACACGAGGAACGGGCTGGAATGATCTGGACGGCTCAGGCTCTGCAGCTGTGGAGTGTCTGTCTCATCCTTTTGCGTTTCTAAATGCTGCTGCAACTGCTTTTTAAATCTGCAAATTAACTACGGTATCGATCTGCCGACGTCATGCTACAAACACCATAAAACATTAATAAGGCAGAGCCGTAAGTGTTGGATCGATGTGTTTAGCATCAGATGTTTGCATTTTTTCACTAAAAACATTACAGTTTGACAGTGCTGTTTGTTTTGTGTCTCTGCCCGTTTGCTGATAAAGACACAATGTACTGTGTGTTTTACAGTTTCCATCCAGTTTCTCCAAAATCTGCCCCTAAGAATCAGTAACAGGAAACTGGTTCCTTTTCAGACGTTTTGAAGGTGAAAATATTCTCCACCTCGTCTCGATATGAGATTCATCCTTTGAACCTGATCGGCCCCATGATGGTTTTATCATCGCCGTATTTCATCATCACATTGTCTTCAGGTTCAGTCCTATTTCATTTCTCTCTCCTTGCTCTCGGTTCTGTTGTAACATTTCCACGTCACACAACTTCACAACTTCTGTTTCTGTTCCTCGAGCTGTGACTCTCCACATAAATCACATCACGCCTGTTTTACGAGGAAATAATTAGCTAGTTTTCCTCAAAAAATGAGCAGCTCAGCTTTTGGTTGAAATGAAGCTGCAAAAGGTTCTGTTTATGAGCCGCTGTGTTTGAGTCTTTAGGACGAAGATGCTTTTACTTTTAGTCACATTTCAGTCTAGTTTTAGTAGACGGAAACTCAATAAAGTTTTAGTCAAGTTTCATTAAAAAAAGGGGAAGAAAAAATAATGAAATTTTAGTGTTTCAGCAAATTAATTTAGGGCATATTGAAAGTAAGTTTAGTAAATGCGGCTGAAGGTTGTGGTGAGGATCGGCACTCGCTCGCCCGTAATCGAGATCAAAACAAACGCACATTAGAGAGACTCATCCATGCATTTGTCTCCAGCAGGTTAGACTACTGTAACGGCTGCTCACTGGCCTTTCTAAACCAGCTGTTAGAGCTGCAGAACATCCAGAACGCTGCTGCTCGAGTCCTGACAAGAACCAGGAAATACGACCACATTAGTCCAGTGCTCCGGTCTCTGCACTGGCTTCCTGTCACTCAGAGAATAGAATTTAAAACAGCTCTGCTTGTTACAAGTCTTTTCATGGTTTAGACCAAAGTCCATCTCTGACATGTTAGAGCCGTATGAACCATCTCAGGGAGGGGTCTCCTGGTGGTTCCAGAGTCAGGACTAAACACGCTGAGGCTAAAGCTCAAATCTGGAACAGTCTTCATGAGGATGTGAGACAGGCCTCAACTCTGACAATGTTCAAATCCAGGCTGAAAACAGTTCTTTTTACCCGTGAATATGAAAACTGAAAGTATTTTATCTGCACTCTTGCCTTTTACTGTCATTGATTCACTTTATGTTGATGTTTTATTGATTGATTTGATCTGTTTTCTTGTAATTTTATGCAACTGTGAAGCACTTTGAATTACCTTGTGTATGAATTGTGCTCTACAAATAAACTTGCCTTGCTAATTCAAATAAATAAATAAATGAATGAATAAGCTACGAGCCTCCACAGACTCCACCTGTCAGACTTAGGCTCCCAGTGTGGTTAACAAATATGCCCCAGCCCAGCGTTGTCACATGGGTCATAGTGAACTCTCTGGAGCCGGGCTTTGAGTCCAAAGCTACATATGAATCCTGTTTTGTATGTTTTGGAGTCGCCGCTAGACCAAAGAGAAGCCCTTCCCTCACACCTGGTTCAGATGTTCTGGAGGAAACTACAGTGACTGTTTTCACCGCAGCGTCTCGACTTCAGAGAAAACACTACAGTAAATGAGCCAGTTTCCCTGAGCCCCGCGCTGCTGCAGGGGATTATGGGAAATGCCCTTGTGTCGTCTCAGAGGGCGAGGTTTTTAGGACTCCAGCCTGAGCGGCGTTTACGCTCAATTACAGGAAATGACACGATCGTGAGCAGAGCCTCTCGCCCTCAGCATCGTTAATGTCGTTAGCGTCGTTAGCGTCGTTAGCGTCTGCCTGAACGGTCCGCGACGACGGAGCTGCTGCTTTTTACGGCGAGTCGGATCATTCCCCGTCATCATTACCTCATCTTCAGTCAGAGATGTTAAGATTTGGAGGAAACACAAACGACCACGGTTATAAAAGGACACGGGAGGTTAACTGAAGAAGTTTAGACGTCGAAGTATGAAATCTCTCACACGAGGAACGGGCTGGATGATCTGGACGGCTCAGGCTCTGCAGCTGTGGAGTGTCTGTCTCGTCCTTTTGCGTTTCTAAATGCTGCTGCAACGGCTTTTTAAATCTGCAAATTAACTACGGTATCGATCTGCCGAAGTCATGCTACAAACACCATAAAACATTAATAAGGCAGAGCCGTAAGTGTTGGATCGATGTGTTTAGCATCAGATGTTTGCATTTTTTCACTAAAAACATTACAGTTTGACAGTGCTGTTTGTTTTTGTGTCTCTGCCGTTTGCTGATAAAGACACAATGTACTGTGTGTTTTACAGTTTCCATCCAGTTTCTCCAAAATCTGCCCCTAAGAATCAGTAACAGGAAACTGGTTCCTTTTCAGACGTTTTGAAGGTGAAAAATATTCTCCACCTCGTCTCGATATGAGATTCATCCTTTGAACCTGATCGGCCCCATGATGGTTTTATCATCGCCGTATTTCATCATCACATTGTCTTCAGGTTCAGTCCTATTTCATTTCTCTCTCCTTGCTCTCGGTTCTGTTGTAACATTTCCCACGTCACACAACTTCACAACTTCTGTTTCTGTTCCTCGAGCTGTGACTCTCCACATAAATCACATCACGCCTGTTTTACGAGGAAATAATTAGCTAGTTTTCCTCAAAAAATGAGCAGCTCAGTTTAGCTTTTGGTTGAAATGAAGCTGCAAAAGGTTCTGTTTATGAGCCGCTGTGTTTGAGTCTTTAGGACGAAGATGCTTTTACTTTTAGTCACATTTCAGTCTAGTTTTAGTAGACGGAAACTCAATAAAGTTTTAGTCAAGTTTCATTAAAAAAAGGGGAAGAAAAAATAATGAAATGTTAGTGTTTCAGCAAATTAATTTAGGGCATATTGAAAGTAAGTTTAGTAAATGCGGCTGAAGGTTGTGGTGAGGATCGGCACTCGCTCGCCCGTAATCGAGACCAAAACAAACGCACATTAGAGACACTCATCCATGCATTTGTCTCCAGCAGGTTAGACTACTGTAACGGCTGCTCACTGGCCTTTCTAAACGAGCTGTTAGAGCTGCAGAACATCCAGAACGCTGCTGCTCCAGTCCTGACAAGAACCAGGAAATACCACCACATTAGTCCAGTGCTCCGGTCTCTGCACTGGCTTCCTGTCACTCAGAGAATAGAATTTAAAACAGCTCTGGTTGTTACAAGTCTTTTCATGGTTTAGCACCAAAGTCCATCTCTGACATGTTAGAGCCGTATGAACCATCTCAGGGAGGGGTCTCCTGGTGGTTCCAGAGTCAGGACTAAACACGCTGAGGCTAAAGCTCTAATCTGGAACAGTCTTCATGAGGATGTGAGACAGGCCTCAACTCTGACAATGTTCAAATCCAGGCTGAAAACAGCTCTTTTTACCCGTGCATATGACTCTGAAAGCATTTCATCTGCACTCTTGCCTTTTACTGTCATTGATTCACTTTATGTTGATGTTTTATTGATTTGATCTGTTTTCTTGTAATTTTCTGCAACTGTGAAGCACTTTGAATTGCCTTGTGTATGAATTGTGCTCTACAAATAAACTTGCCTTGCACATATTCACCCCCACAACACCTCCCCCTCCTCCCCCTCATCCTGCATCTCCGATCTATCAAAGACAGAAGCCTCTGGAACACGTGTCCAAGCGCTCGTCTCCAAACCTGTCCTGAGTAAAACTGTGGTGAAGCAGCAGCAGCTCAGACGTGACTAAAGGGATGTAACTAAAGCGAAGGCGGCGGCGAGTGCGTCTGGACCGGGCTGACCTCCATCCCTCGGGACGCTGCGATTGGCTGCTGTTCAGGAAGAGCCGTTTCTCCGTCTAAATATAGTCATAGAAACTTTAGGGCGAAGAGTGTCCTAGAAATCCAGATACCACATCCACACTCAGATCCTCACACGCGACAGATTTAAACAAGTCATGAGCAAAATCTTCACAATAACGAGATTAATGACTGAGAGACGCTTCTCCACACGCGTCACTTTCTCCACATCCCACCAGGGTCACAGTGTTGATCATCACAAAATGAAGGTCTTATGGCGAGACACTGCAGGTGAATAGGGGAAAAAAAATAAATGCAGAGATGTCAATTTGAAACTTTTGCTGAACATCACTGATATAAATATGAGGAAAAAAGCATTGCATTTTTTTCTGTCATTTTATGTTTTCATATAAAAATAAGACATGTTGTGCGTGAAAATGGACAAAATTGCCTATATTTTGGGCAACGATATAAAAATAATGGATTGAGCCAGATTAAAATGTATTAAAAAGAATCTAGTACCTCAGATTTTTTCAGAGGGGATTTTGGATATACTGTTTAGTTTTTCAATTAACTAATTATAAGTGAAAACTTCTGTAAAAACTCAAATTCCGCCTGTTTTTTGGGTTCTAAGCTGAATAAATCAGGCTAAGAATTAGATATTAAAAATCCCTCTGAAAAAACCTTCAAAATATTGTTAAGTCCAAGACTTAAGTTCCGCACCAGGCGTCTTGTAGGAGGAAAAAGACCATATTTGGGCGATAGCATCATCACGGGGACCCTTCACAGGACACGTGGAGGTAAAATCTGTCAATATTTGTGAATGAATACCCGCGGGAAAGACGGTCAGCTGCTACTTCCGGGTTATCTCCGCGTCACTCACGGCTAAACATCATAAAATAAACATCATACAGTAAGTTTGTCATTTTATTCTCTGACGTGAAAACTAAGATGTAAAGGAGGAAACTAGATAAAAATCTCCACTTCAACCACTGCGTGAAAAATCATTACTTTCACCTGAGTGTCTCGCCTTAAAAGCATTACATTTTTCAGATTTTTCAGTACATTTTCTTTCATCGTTATGTTAGAATTAGTCGAGCACATTTTGCCCAGTTCAGCTTTACCCAAATCTAAAAGCTTCTCTGGAGACTTTACAGCAGGGATAGGCAAGTTTTATTAGCTGAGGGACGATTTTCTTAATTATAAAAAGACCGAGGGCCGAAGATGCCAATTTTAGCCAGAAGTAAAACACTGACAAAATGAGATAAATGACTTAAAACCGTTTTATGATGAATTTGAGTCTGTTTGAACTCGTTAGCAGAGTCACTTTTTCAGCGTGGCGTAAGACACAGCAGAGACACGTCTTTTCTCCCACACCGGCACACGCCATATTTATTTACACACGTGTTGCACATCAGCGATCATTCGTCACATGATCAGTGTTGCCATTGACAATTAACCTGTAAACAAAAACTATATCAAAACACCTCATAGTATAGCACATCATGAGAGCATATCTCAACAGAACTAATCTAAGGTACAAATGCTAAAACCATCACAACAAGCATAAAACCCACTTGAAATCAGATAAATGAACTTTTAAAAAGGATTAATTTTTCACTTGAAATTATACAAAATAATCTGAATTAAGAAAATAATGACTTGTTCCATTGGCAATAAGAGGTTTTATTTGATCTAAATTCAAAACTAATCTACTCAAACTTTAGATGAAATGTATTCCTTAAAATTATGATTCTTTTTCCAGTGCACTTCCTGTAAATGCCAGTGCTGGACACAATATACAGTATGACCTAATTGGTGTACTGACAGTATTTCTCCCATTTTCTTCCATTTAACACATTTTTTTTTTTAAGTACTCTCTGATTTGTGTAATTATGATTCTCAAAATCATCTTCAGAGGTCCTGTGCTGGAGGGCCGGATTTGGCCCCCGGGCCTGATGTTGCCTACCCCTGCTATAGGCCAGAGTAACGCCTCATTTCTATGATACAGGATGTGTCCATGTTCTTTTCCATCTCATTTTTGACAGTATTTTGGTCGCACTTTCATCGGTTCATTTTGACGTTTTGTTCAAGAAGCTTTTAGATTTGGGTAAAGCCAAACAGGAGAAAATGTGCTCGGCTCAGCTGGGGGTTAAGAGGTTAATTAGTTTATTCCAAAACTAAACCAGATTCAAAATCCCTCTGAGCAAATCTTTGGAACTAAATAAAACCCACACATTTAAACCTGGTGCATTTGTTTTTTGCTTCGTAATTTGGTCCATTAATTATGCAGAAACGCCTTAGGACATTCAGTTTGATTCTGGTATGAATGTCTCTACAGTGCAGTAGTTCCTCCTGTTCCCCTCAGGCCGCCTCGTCGTCAGTCATTAGCTCCTCGTGGAAAAACCTGATCTGACCCTGCGTCTCCGTCTGTGATAAAACACAGCCCTGACCAGCGGCCTTCTGGGAGCTGGAGTCCGTGTGGATCGATGAGGCGGCTGTGTCTCTGAGCGTGTGCAGACTGTTTAAGAACGAGGAGCCGGAGCTTTCCCTGAACTGAGGGGACAGGAGGGCGTCCCACACTCAGGAGGGGGAACCGCAGGGATTACATTCACTACAAGTGCTACATCAGGGGTAGGAGAGTTTGCCTTCTTCATCATCAAAAGACTAAGGGTCGAACCCCCGAAGTAAAGCACTACTTTCATATATGGCTTAATTTGGTGTTTTGCTAAGACATTTGGAAGGAATTCACAGTATTTTTCACATTTCTGAGTACTTTAGCAAACATTTGATTTCTGATTTCTAAAATGTTATTTCTCAATATCATCTTGAGGGCCAGAGGTTTGATGATGGAGGGCCGGATTTGGCTTCCGGGCCTGACGTTGCTGACTGTGCTACATGAGGCCAGGTGTCGTCTTCATGAGCCTCTGTTTCGCTCTGTGACCTGGAATATTAGCGACAGAGTTAATCCGAGTGTTCTCTCTGAAGATGAAAGTGCAAACAGCCCAACACATGTTCATCAAAGTTCCATCAGCACAAAGGTGAGAACCGTCTGTGAAGAGCCAGAGAAACGATGAAGGAGGAGTCACTCTCACCAAACGCTGATTACTCCTGTCACACCACATCCAACATCTGCACTGAGGCCCGAGCCCGAGATCAGCCGATAACAAGGCCGATCTCTCTGGAACTGAAACCGATGGAGACTTCCCGTCACTGTTGTTTTCTTTAACTATATCATTTTGTTGACGCACATTCTTTTAATGACGATAACGATGACGAGCTCAGAGTCTCCGTTAATGAGATGAGACGAAAATGAGAGAAAGTGTTTCGTCACAAACAGACGGAGAAACACACTCCTACATGTGACACAGAGCCACGCCCTCAGTGGACTCACAGACTGTAGGCTCCTGCCCCTCTCCTCGCTACTCTCAGCGTACGTCCTCCATGGAGCGTCGGACAGCGATGTCACTTTTCTCAGGACAGTTTGAAACCATAGCGTCTGAAGCAGAGAGCTGTTGATTAACGAATGTGCAGACGGAGCTGAAGCGACGATCAGAGGACGAGGAAAAGTCCAGTTCACAAAGACACTGCTGCCTTTTGTGGTGGATTCTGTTTGTCAAAAGCTTTAAATCCAAGACACTATTCATCCCAATTACTAAAACTTATCTAAATTAGTTATTACTAGTATTATTCTAGATTTAGAAATTACAAAAATGTGATTAAAACTGAAAGCATTTTCATCCAAAAGACTAAGACTAAAAGAGCTGAGAAAAACAACACTGCCTCCCGTTTCTCTACTGGTTTTTATCTTTCAAACGAGCTCCCTCTGAAGGACCGACTAAACATGGATGTCCTGCGCCCCTCATACAGCGCCCCTGCTGTCACAGCTCAACACTGACACGTTTAGAAGCTTCACACACAGGATTAGAGACCAGTCATTTTAAAACATGGTTGATGCAGATCGCCCTCAGAAAAACCCACATCGGCCTCTGTAAGATAATAATGTTTAACTATGGACTACTACTTAATTACTTAAATATCGGCCTAAATATCGGCCATCGGCCAACCCCTTCATATCGGTATCGCACCCAAACATCCATATCGGTCAGGCTCTGACCTCCTAATGAAACAGAGCATGAACATTTGGGACGTCCTGATCGGATATTGAGTATTCGGTGCCAATCCAGACATTTTGAGACCATCGGATTGGATTTAATTACTTTAATGTTCTGAATCTGCAGCGGCTCCGGCCTGCGGGTTTACCACAGCGCTGCAAACACTGAGCTACATCCACAAACAGCAGCAGATTAAACACAGAGGAGCCGCTACAAACATGAGCAGAGAAAAGATCCTTGTTCCTTTGCAGAGCTTTTATCTTTTACAGAGGAACCAGAGTCCAAACAGCAGAGACTCTCATGGGCTCTGCTTCATGCATGATAATTAGCCATGTGCTCCGAGTGCTTGTGTCTCTTACAGGCTCTAAACAAAACACATGAGACCTGAACGGCCTTTGGAAGCAGATCGAGCTGAAACAAACGCCTGGATATTACCCGACATTAGCTTTAATTAAAACATACTGATAAGCCTGTAACTGACCAGTTAATGTAACGATAAATAAAGAGATAAAGAGACGAAAATGAGGATGAAAAGATAAACAAAAAAGTGACAACAAAAAGCAACTAAAGAGTGTCAAAAACAGAACAAACAAGCGACAAAAACGCAATTAAAAAAGTGAAGAAAAGGAAATAAAGAGTCACAACAGAGCATCAGATACAAAACTCAGCCTCCTCTTGACTCCACAAACAGCAGCTCTTCAGACTCGTCTTTATTAACAGCACAAGAAACCGATTATGCAACTTCCCGTTATGTCCCAGTTACTGTCAGAGAATCCAGGTTTCTCATCACCGGGAAACTGCTGATTTTGGGTTTGTATCATCGGGAAACCGCATTTATATGACCAAAGACAAAACCGGAATATTAACTCCTGATAATGACCGGGAAACTCATGAGGAAACCAAGAGGAAACTTTTCTCTGAAGGTGCTTCCTCAGTATCTGTGAGCTGCTCGTCCTGCTCTTCTTTCTATAGTCAAAGTTTCCATTTGATCTTCTAGCCGATATTGCCCAGCTCTATGAACCTGCCTCGCTCTTCCTAAGGGACGGGCTTCATCCAGAGACCATGCATGTCCCGCAGACAGCACATCTGTCTGATGTGTTTCTTACCGGTTGCAGTCGACGTGCAGCAGCAGGTTTGCTCCGCTGACCGTGAGCGCGAGGCGGTGCCACTGCCCGTCCGCCAGTCTGTACGGGAAGATCTCTGTGCGCGGTTTCCCCCGGTGAACGAAGTGATAACGGATCTCCTCCCGCACGCCGCTGCTCTCCAGCTCAAACAGGCTGAGGACACAAACACAAACACGCTATTAGAGACATCACAGCTTTAATATTAGTATAAGAGAAGTGTGTTTGAGAAATATGCTCAAGACATGTGACCTTGTTCGTATTAATTACAAGTAATTTTGTATGACTGTGAATCTGTTTAACCACATCATTGCTGACAGAACCAATGTCTCCAACCCCTAAGTTTAAGTCGTGAACTGAGAGAAATGAATAAGCAAAAGCTAACCACAATGCTATAACGGCCTGTTTCCACTGGTCACTATTAAACATAATAGAACGAGGGCAGGCGAGAGATGGACCTGGTGGACGGGCCCCCCCCCCCTTTCAACGGGTTCATAAATCTTGTCTTTTAATGCACCCCCCAGTATAGGGCTCAGAACTGCCTCACAACAATAACTAGTTAGGGCAGCAGGGTGAGGGCTTGCTGGTGGGGGGCTACTGGCCTCTACTGGCCATATTACACCCTGGCTTTATAAGGCACCTCACTAAACAAGACAAACAACAACATAATAAAACAATCACAACCTATATTTTACAGTGGAAATGGGAATGACAATAATAATGGGTCGTGTTGATTATGTAATACTTATTATAACTAAAATAATAGTCAATTAATAGAATGGTGACTGGTGTTATAAGTAATGATTGGATATAGTTATTATGTGAACGGGAATGAGGAATAAGAAAAGAAAAAAGTACAAATTGTAAACGAAAAGAAAAAATAATAATGTTATATATATTGGTAAACTACATTTCTATCTTCGTGTTATGTCGTCTTACTTTGGAAGTCTTGTAAACATCCTGTGATTTTCTTCTTGTAAAACATGAAATTCTTTTCTCTAACAAAGCTGCTGTATGTGAAGTTAATGCGGACAATTGTAATTGTGTAATTCAGGAATTTGTAATGTATAGTGTTATATTGTATGAAAACATGTGATGTTGTATCACTGTATCCGGAATGTAAAATAATGTTGAATATGGGGGTAGGGCTTATAAGCTTTCTTGCTTCGGCCTCAAACTCCTTTTCAGTTTTTTGTTGCTTTGTTTGTTTTCTGCACTGCAATAATGTTGTTGTAAATAATCCCTCGAATAAATCCAGTCAATCAAATATTCAATAAACTCTTCTTTTTACAGACCAATATTATTCACAGTTCAGGATGTACATTATGGACAATCACAGTAACACAGGTTTATGAAATAACGTTCTGTAATTAGGCCCAACTACTGTACAAGAAGAATATTCTTTATTCTCACTTAGATCTTGATTTAGCCCTGTTTCTTTCTTGCTTTAGTCCTTGTTTAGCTCTGGTCTGTGGGAGGACGTGTTGATGAATCTTGACACGTTAAGATTGTAACTGTGAATGTGACACAGACAGAGCGTTCTGTTCTGACTGCGAGGCAAGGCAACTTTATTTATACCACACATTTCATACACAAGGAAACTCAATGCAGAATCAAATCCATACATTTGATTCTAAGCAGGGTCAATTTAACACAGAAGTGAGTTTGTTTTATTTCACCAGAATGATGATGAAATATCGCAATATTATCGTTTATCAGGATAATTTTAGAGGTGATTTATCGATTTTATTTTATTTTTATCGTGACAGGCCTACGCACGTGGATACCAAACATGTCAGTATTTGTGAATGAGTAAGCGTGGGAAAGACACAGACATGTTGGAGTCAATTCCTGGATAAATCTCTGACTCAAAGCCACAAAACGTCAGAGAATAAACATCATAAAGAGAGAATTTGGGCTGTTTTTTACTCTGACAGAGTTAAAACCAAGACGTTTAGGAGGAAACGAGACACAGCCCGCAACAGTGGGAAGTAACTTGGATTCAACGGAAAAACAGTTTCCGCCAAAAACTCATCAGTGAACAAGACTGTTTGAAAATGAGTCTTCATGTATTTCTGAGCCACTGCAGCCGTTTCTGCTCGTCAGCTTCAGTGAACAGTTTAGAGGAGGTCGGATAGAAGGTTTATGCACAACTGCAGCCTCTGGAGGGTCCTACACCGTGATGTTCGGGAGACTCCAGAGCAGCTTTGTAGCAGCTGTTCTCTTAATCTGATGTGTTTGTCTGGCAGAAGAAACCGTCCTCATTGTGCCTTTATCTGCACAAACCCGTGTGTGTCTGAATCAGCCACAAATCTCTTAACAGTACAATGATCACGCTTCATCTTTCATGAAACATGGAAGGTTTTCATATCTAGTCCAAGGCTTTCAACTATTTCACGCTTTTCATCAGCAGAGAGATCCTTTTTCTTTCACTTATTGCTTGAAAATGGTGGTTTGCTTAAAGAGGGGGTATTATGCTTTTTTCATCACATAGCACCAGTCTATAGCATACTACAATGATGACGTAACCTTCTGTTGGTCTGTATATGCAGTAAATTAAAATAACTGCCTTGAATAAAATTGCTCTCTCAAAATGGCTGTACTGAACGTCTTGAAATAGGCCTCTGTCTCTTTAAGAAGCTTTCCGACACGCCCCCTTCAGCACACTGCTGTGGCATCTAAACAACACTACTGTGCGGGGAGGGGGCTCTGCTGAGCTGAGGAGCAGTGGTTGGTGGCTTGGCTGGTGACGAAAGGTCCAGAGGCGTCTCCAGGAGGTGGGGGCGTTCCTAGGAGGACTGAGGCATAGCTACACCTAAAATGGCTGCCGTCTAAGTTTTTACTGATTACTCAAAAATATGTGAATGAGCCAAGGCAACACTCCAGGCATGTGTTTAATGAGGGAATGACATAATAACATGATATAAAGCTTGAAAAGGCCATTTTACATAATACCCCCCTTTAATAATGTGGAACGTCCTTTTTCAGTAGTTTTTCCCTTAACTGGACTGAACCTGATCATAACTAATCATCCCAGGCGTCTGAGACTGATGTCAGTGATTCAAAGAGCCCTGAGACACAAACCATCCATGAGTGTTTTTTTTTTACCTTTTATGGCACTGAAATACAATTAGCATAATAATTGTTAACACAGTGTAGTCCCTGGGCAAGATGTAGATTTCCAGCAGCATCAATACACAATGACAACAACACTCATTATTAGCCTATGATGTAGTTTTAGTCCTGCTTCAGTGTTTTATTCCTGGTCGATCTGAAAATGACTGCAGCACTGTGTGAGACTCGGAGCGTGAGACCAGTCAGACTGAATCCACTGAGGTCCGGACGCTGAGGCCCAGGATTTGTCCGGGTCCTGAATATTTATGAGGCCGGTTTGCATTGGAAGGAGCAGCGAGCGGCGCCGCAGAGAGAATACACAAGTGGGATTAGAGAAAGTTTAGGAACGATCTGGAGCAGACGAGAGCAGAGCGGGTCAGACCAGGACAAGAGGATCTGTTCAGTCTGTGCGAGCCGTTTAAACCTGATTTAGAGACGAGAGAATATGAAAGACAACACTCATACTGTCGTTACTGTTTGTGTGAAGCCATTTACGGCCTGAGTTTGCTCTTTTTGAATCATAATGAAAAATGTCCTTACACAGTGTATTTGCCCCTTTAGCATCAGTGAAGCCTGGAGTCTTTTGTGGCCGTGCTGGAGAAGGTTCTGTTTATCCCCTATAAGAACCTGGAGCTGCAGTTGGATAAGCGGAGCTGGGCGGTGAACATGGACGCTGTTTACAGAAGGGCAGAGTAGGATGTACTTTCTTAGACGGCCTCATTCAGGGTCTGTTCTAAGTTATTGTACATGTTTTATCAGTCTATTGTGTCCAGTGTTCTTTTCTATGCTCTTGGGGTCCTCAGACCGGTTCATTAGGAAGGCGGGGTCGGTGGTTGGACTGGGCCTGGACTCAGTGGAGAAGGTGGTGGAGCAGAGGACGCTCTCTAAGATCAGGTAGATCCTGTCCAATCAGATCTATCTATCTATCTATCTGGATTATAGACGGTTCCAACATTATCAGTGGTGTTGGTGCAAACCGGCATCAAAATACCCGATAATAGTTTAGTTTATTTAAGTTTATTGAAAGGACAGTGTGCAGTTACATTAAAAAGATGGCTGCACCAGATTTAGCATTATGCTAATTTCCATCTGTGATCCCACATCGGTCGAATCATATTTCTATGATTGAAACCTTTACTATAATAATAAATGCTTCACTTTAGGCTATTTGAGAGATTTAAAAAACAACAACATCATCAAATTAAATTACTTAAATATCGGCCTTTATATCGGCTATCGGACAAGCACAGCCGCTTCATATCGGTATCGGTATCGGACCCCGAAAATCAATATCTATCGGGCCCTAATAAAACGTGTGGATCTCAGTCCCACAGAGACTTTAGTGATGTCGTGATATATTGTGGCTTCCCGCGATACGGTGATGCATCACCTAATATCACGATACATTTATAACATTTCCCAGACCTGTCGTGCTGTGGAAGCATCTGCAGCTCTTTGTCGTCCAGCCACTGTTCTAAACGTGTTTCCTGACTCTGCTGCAGCGTTTCTCCTCCAAACATGACGACTCTGAATAAAACAAAAGCTCCTCCTGAAGAGCGAGAGTCTGAGTCGTCCCAGATCTGCCTCTGTCTCTTCGTTAAGTTTCATTCCTGATGTTCAGATGGCTGAGAGCCTTCTGCTGTTGTGGTTATTTTTAGAGTGCAGGGCGGGTCATTAACGCCACATTAATATAGAAGTGTGTGTTTTTATACATGAGAATCACCTGCAGTCCACACCAGACTCTCTCCTGCCCTGTGAACGCTGGAGACAAACATGTCACTCTTTTTCAGTCTCATTCACATTCAGACCTGATCCCACATCTATCCCTCCTCCTCCTCCTACACTTTGAATCAGAAACTGTCTGCAAACTCTACAAGCTCCGATACAAAGGAGAAGATCCTGTTTTCCTGATTTTGATCCAGGCTTTATCCAGACAGAACCAGGTCACATTTAATGCCACAAACGATGAGCGATGTCGTCATTTTCCAATACATTTACATTTAATGCCAGTTTGATCCAATTTGATGCGTTTTAATGGCCTTGACTTTGGCACAATTCCTTTAATGACTTCTAATGAAACCCTGTGATCAATTTGAACACATTAAAAAAGCCTCTGGATCAGTGGTTCTCTTTACATCAGTGGTTCTCAACTGGTGGGTCGTGAGCCTTTCCAAGAAAACGTTTGATATTAATGCACAGAATCACGACCTGAGTCTGTTACTGGGCTCTATGCACAGCCTGACTTCCTCCTGGACAGTCGCATCAGCTCGGTCCCTCCTGTCCTTGATCTTTTACACCATTATCAGCGTCTCACACAGATGAAGAGCTCAGGATTTGGTGAAGGACAGAGAGTAAAAGTTAAGACGTGACTGAAACATAATGTGAGATGTGACGACTCATCTGTGCTCATAAAACGAGCCTGTGAGGAGTTTAAATGTAATTGTTTTTTGTACATGTTATATTGTTATTTAGCTCTAAGATAAAAGCTCCTGAACGAGCGTTTCCTTTGGGGCAGCATTCACAAAGAACATGATGTTTGTAACACTTACAGTCCCTCTCGAAAGTACTAATACTCCTTGAACTTTTGCACATTCTGTCATGTTCACAACCCTTAACGTAAAGATTTTATTTTGAATTTTTACTGAAAGTTCACACACAAGTAACAGACAACTGTGAAGTGAAAGCAAAATGATACATGATTCTGTTATTTTTCAAAAAAAGTGAAAAGTGGGGCGTGCATAAGTATTCATACAGCATGACTTAATACTTTGTGGAACCCCCTTTTGCTGCAATAACAGCAGCAAGTCTTCTGGGGTTTGACTACAAGGTTTGCACATGTAGAGACATTTTAGCCCATTCCTCTTTACAAAACAACTCAAGCTCTGTCACATTAGAAGGAGAGCGTTTGTGAACAGCAGTTTTCAGGTCTTTCCACAGATTTTCAATAGGATTTAGGTCAGGACTTTGACTGGGCCATTCTAACACATTAATATGTTTGTTTTAAACCATTCCATTGTAGATTTAGCTTTGTGTTTAGGGTCATTGTCAGTCTTATCGTACGCAAGCGCTGCTGATGGTAAATGCCACGGAGAAATCCCAGCGTAATTTGAATGAAACGCCCAAAATATTCATGTATGAGGAGGCCTCACCCACAGGTTTTACGGCACGCACGAAACACGGCAAAAAAGAACATTTCTCCAACCAGGAAAAGATAAATAGTCATTTTAACATAATAAATATGATATTTTTGTGCATGAGGAAGATTAAAAAATCTGTCAGTAACATTAAAAGATCACATTTACTAAATAAAAAAGAAGGGGGGAAAGAAATAGGCTAATAATAAAAAGTGACCTTTAAGCACTATAGGCCTAAATAGCCTATATAAAAAAGGGTATAAAATTAGACCACATTAAAAAAGCATGGACGTAACGCTGCAGTACAGACTCTGGACCATGATCTGAACCAGTGAAAAGCAGCTGTCGGCTCCGGGGACTCAGCGCTGGAGCCGGGCAGGACTACGCTCTTTCGGCCTGAGCAGAGCTTTCCTCCGGGAGAGGAGAGCGCGCGGTCACCAGACCCTGTGCACGCGCCGCTCATATCCGGACTTTACGAACCCGTCCGGACCATTAACGTGAACATGGCCCCCCATCATACTCAAATTTTCTAAAAATATGTCAGTCGTTTGTGCTACGTTTGTGCTGTTTTGTGCTGTAAACATTTTTGTTTGTGCTGTTATCGTTTTTGAGATATTAATGATTGTTTTATTGGTCAGATCTAAGGTCACCCTGCTCGTTATAAAGCTCCAAAACGGGTTAAAATGGTGTCAACCACTTCCTCTACATCTGTGCTGTTTGTGCTGTAAAGATTTCCGTTTGTGCTGGTTCGGTTTTTAAACTATTACAAACTTTACAGCCTTCAGGCGTCCATGCTCGTCCTCATCTGAAGCGCGCACACGTATCGGGAGTGCACAACAACACACACTGCATGCAAAAAACAATCATTAATATCTCGAAAACGATAACAGCACAAACAAAACTTTTTACAGCACAAAACAGCACAAACGTAGCACAAACGATTGACATATTTTTTATACAATTTGAGTACGATGGGGGCCAGGTTCACGTTAATGTCCGGACCGACGAAAGCTGTGGAGCTGTTGAAGGATTTGTTTGACGCCCGGGCTACTCGCGAGCACGGAATACGGTCCACAGACTCAGCGCTCAAACCAGCCAGAACACGGAGCATGGCCTCGCGCAGACCCAGGTGAGTCCCGGTGTCCCGGTACACGGCCGCGGGTGTGAGGCGGGGAATCCACACAAAGTTTGCGCATACAGCGGTATTTTGCTAAAAACAAAAAATGAAACATAAATATAAAACACACCATAAGCGTCTCTGTGGCTGCAGTCCAGGTTCTAGTGTCTCTGGTCCGGGCTCATGAGCCTCTGCGCTCGGACCCGTGTCGATGCAGCGCAACATTGAATCAAGTCTGTCCATAAACATTAACGCTGTAGCCTTGTTTCATGTTTAAATCACTAATGAGGATAATATGTGATGTGGCAATGCAAGTCATGCTGTTAAAAACTGTTCCAGCGCTGTTTAGTGTTTAGTTAAAATTGGTGTATCATGTACCACCTCCTGACTTGGTGTAGGATCTGAGCCACCGTACGCCAGGTGTACGGTGCGCTCAGATTGATAAATGCCAAAACAGGCGGTGATTTTTCGTACACCCCAAATGCGCCCTGATTTCACCGTACGCAAGTTTGATAAATGAGGGTCATTGTCCTGCTGGAAGGTGAATCTCCGCCCCAGCCTCAATTCTCTTGCTGACTCCAGCAGGTTTTCCTCCAAAATGTCTCTGTATTTGGCTCCATCCATCTTCCCAACTATTCTTACAATCTTCCCAGTCCCCGCTGAGGAAAAGTTCAATTTTTGTCTCATCTGACCAAAGCACCTTCTTCCACATGGTAGCTGTGTCCTCCATATGACTTCTAGCAAACTTCAAACAGGATTTCTTATGGCCTCCTTTCAATAATGGCTTTCTTCTTGCCACTCGTCCATGAAGGCCAGATTTGTGTAGAGACTTATAGTTTTCAGAGTTTTCTGTGCTCAGCTGCCAGAGGACAGATTGACCAAAAGGTCTTTATGTGGGATTGTTCAAATCAATATCCTTGGGCCAAAGAAATGGCAATAATATTTTCAAACTGTGATCTAAATTACATTTATAGAAATAAACTGCTTTGTGATCTAAAATCATTAAATGAAAAGCTGTTCATTGATTTTAAAATGCAATGGAAATATGATATATGTAGAAAACTAAATTAAGACATTATATTCAGTTTAAGGACAAATATGAAACTGAATCATATATTCTCTTAAATCTAAGTAGAAAACAAAGGTCCCTCTGTGCCCAACTGAGAACTGGCACTTTGCCTCTGCAGTGGAGGTGTGCAGGTTAAAGGTCTTCCTGAGGAGGAGAGGTTTTGTACTTTGTGTGATTTAAAAGTGGTGGAAGGTGAGTTTCATTTTGTTTTTTATTGTCCACTTTACTCTGATTTGTGTGAAATTTTGTTCCGACAGGTGCAACATGAGAACCCAGATGTGTTCTGGTTTCCGCATGATAACATTTTGAGGCAGCTTTTTGAAAAGCACGTTTTTGCTTTAGGGCATTATATCTCCAAAGCTTGGACAGAAGACAAATGAATTTGTTTCCTCCTGTGTGATGTGGATGTTGTTCTGTTATGATTGATTGTACAATTTCTGTGAATTTATTCTGGCATCTGAATTCTGTTTTGAAATGTGTCTTATAAGCCCATGAGGGCCGGGCACTTATGTGCAAGACACAATAATAAATAAAGATCAAATCAAATCTTATAGTTGTCCCATGTACAGATTCCCCCAGCTCAGCGGCAGTACGTCGCAGCTCCTCCAGAGTTATCTTAGGGCACTTGGTTACATTTCTGACCAGTGCTCTCCTTGTTCGGTCTGTTAGTTTAGGTGGACGCCCGTGTCTTGGTAAGTTTGCAGTGGTGCTATACTCTTTCCATTTCTGAATGATGGATTGAACAGTGCTCCGTGAGATGTTCAAATCTTGGTAAATCTTTGTATAACTTAACGCTGCTTTAAACTTCTCCACAGCTTTATCCCTGACCTCTCTGGTGAGCTCCTTGGCCTTCATGATGTTGTTTAGTGACCAATACACTCTGACCATAGCTCTGAGGCCCTCACAGAACAGCTGGAATTATACTGAGAGTAGATTACAGCTGCTTTAGTAAATCCTGCTGTAGCTCCACAGACAGAGCTGCTACATCTGCTGGTTATATCACACAAATAGTCCTGCGTTAGATTAGTCCTTACTGAAATAAGTGTCAGATCAAAGAAGCATCACAGGCCTCTTTGAGATCTCCATGGTCTCAGACTGGCATAGATTTAATGCCAGTCTGATGCAGCACAAACTGAAACAGGAGGCTTTAGACAGAGCTGCTCCTCTCGTCATGTTTCTGCCGAGCGTTTTGTCGCTGTGGGTTTAGGAGTTCAGCCGTCACTCAAACACGTCTCCAAACGCTTCATGTGTGTCTGCTCTGAGCGACACAAAGAAACAGCTCTGGCGTTTGTAAAGGGAGTGCTTTTCAAAGACGACACAGAGTGAAGTCACAGTGAAATAACCGCTCTCTCCGCCTGACCCGCTCCTCCAGTTCTTCTCTTTGTTGCGTCACGTTTTGGCGTCTTTTCCAAACCGGCTCCACCACAAACGCCTCGGAGCTTTTGAAACACGATCCCGGTTTAGTCTGGAGCCAAACTCGTTGAGGCGACGTTCCCGGAGCCGATGAAAGCGCCTCGGTTTAGAGGAGGAGGAGGAGAGCAGGTCCAGACGAAGAGGAGGGAGAGGTCACGGCACAAAGAGGCAATCTTCCAAACGAGAGCTTTTCAGACGGACGGCACAGTCGCTCTCACGCCTGGACGCTTCACTGTGAAAAGCTTTTATTCATTTCAAACGGGCAGTAAATGTAAACTCCTTGGAAAATGTTGATCCTTTGAGTGTTTTTGCTGCGTGTTCGTCCAATAGAACATTTCCATTCTGGTCTAAAACTCATTCAGCTGCAGTTTTGGTGGAAACTGTTTTTCCGTTGAATCCAAGTTTCCTCCTTAACGTCTTAGTTTTAACCATAGATATGATATAATAAAGATGAGCTGGTCCCATTCAGCCTCTTTTATTGTAAAGGTATCCCAGTCCTGTGTGAACCTGGAGTCAATCAATGCACTGAAAATGCTTCCAAGTTTCGGGCTTTTAAACAAAAACCAGCGTGGTTAGATATATTTCTCCTACCCCAGCGCTGTCACATGGGTCATAGCGATTTTAAGCCGTTCTTGGGAAGTCTGAAGTCCCATTAGAATCCTGTTTACCAAGTGTCTTTTGGAGTCGTCCCGGCCACCAGGGGGTGGTATTACAGCAATGTCAGCTCCATGAGGACCAAAGACAAGCATGTTACTTACCCATTGGTTTTAACTCTGTCAGAGTAAAAAACTGTTTCCCAAACTCTCTTTACGATGTTTATTCTCTGACGTCGCTTTGAGCCGGAGATTTAACCCTCTGAACCAGTCTTTGGAACTGAAGGTGCACAACACACACGGATCACACGGCGGGGCGGTTGATTCCTGTGAATTGTCAATGTAAGTGCACATGTGATGAGTGTGTGTGGCGGCAGGTGCGTCAGAGCGGCGTGAAGAGACAAACACACATTCTGGAATCATTTATTGATTCTCTGAATTTGGAGCAACATAACCACCTCTTCACTTGTGTCATAAAGACAGGCCAGTGTCATTTGAAAACTAAGACCGACAAAACCGAGTTTTTTTTAACCATAAATAAAGGTAAAAACACAAAACAACTGACCGTAACCTTTTGGCCACGTTTCTGTCACATTTTGGTTGTGTTTTCGTCTCTATTTTGACGCTTTTGCCCAGAAGCTTTTAGATTTGCGTAAACTGGAGAAAATGTGCTCAGTTCAGCTGAGGCGTAAGAGGTTAAATGAAAACATTTCTCTAACTGTAATTCTTTTCTCCTCCTGCAGCGTCTTGTCTGTTCTCTGATGTTTCTCCCTCCTGGTTCCTCCTGTGTGTTTCCCTCCTGTGTGTTTCCTCTTGTGTGTTTCCTCTGTGTGTTTCCTCCTGTGTGTTTCCTCCTGTGTGTTTCCTCTTGTGTGTTTCCTCCTGTGTGTTTCCTCTTGTGTGTTTCCTCCTGCAGATGTAGCATTAGCATTAGCATTAGCATTATCATTAGCATCTCCCTGTCGCTGATACAGACGGTTTATCTCTGAGGTCAGGTCTGAGCTTCTGTATCTAACACTATGGTGAGTCGCTCTGCAGCGGCTCAGGCTCGTCTTAATAACCTTCTGTCCTCCTACACTGTAAGAAAAAATACACCATATCTACTCAATAAAAATGAGGCAACAGATTACAAGCAATTGTTTTAATTAGATTTCACATTGTTTGGAATTGAGTAAATACTAATTAAATAAGACCCTTAAAATGTATCCATTTAAAATGAGTAGATTCAAATAGGAAGACAGAACAGAATGAATTAAAACTAAACAAAAATATTGAGTTAATTTGAAAAATATGAACTCCCTATAATGTGTAAATAGTACAAATAAGACTTAAATTAAATTAATTTAATTAAATTCTACCTATCAATTATGAATAATTGAGTAATAATAATGTATTACTAATCTGTGCATTGATTTGAATTCAATCAATGCAATGAATTAAATCTAAATACATTTCTTAAGAATAACTAGTCCATGGCCCAGAAAGTTCAGAACTCAATTAATACTCAAATTAGCATTTTATTAACAATTATTAGCAAACTTTCAAATGTGCACTTCTCTAGTTCTGTAGAAGCTAAACATTGTGTAGCACATGTATACTGCAACTAGTCTCATGTTCAAGCCAGAAAATCAGGTGGAAAACACTCATGAAATGGGATGCGCTTAGCAACAAATCAATGACATCTCAAGCCGCAGCGGTATGCATGTGCCAAAACATAAATCATAAAAGTGCAATTTGTACACAGTATAGAAAGAAAAGAAAAAAAAAATTCTTTGGCATAACATTTGAAATGTAATTGACCTTTGTGGGACAAAGTCCAAATCAGTACAAACTCACAAACATAGCACTTCCAAATGTGCATTTCTCAAGCTGTGTAGAAGCTGAACATTGTGTAGAACACAGGTTTGTGCTGCAACTACAGTCTCATTTCAAGCCAGAAGTTTGCTCTTGAGGGACTGGACTTTGTTTGACAACTTTAATCATCCAGTTCCAAGAAAAGTTTTTGAATACAGAGGTGTACTTCAGCTGTGTGGGATAACTGAGATTCAACGCATAGGTCAAGTTAAGGAGGACAGTGCAAGCCCTTGCAATATCTCCAAGTCCTGTGATGACTTCCACACCCTCTATGACAATTCCAACGTTCTTGGGCCTGTCGTTGGCAGAAGCTCCAGGCGCTGAGGTCACGGTGATGGCCATTATGAGCTGCTGTTGGAGTTCCTCCAAGCTCTCAGTGTCTTATTGTAAAAAACTGTCAGAAAAAAATAGTACAGTACATTCATTATTGTTTTCATAGCTTTTACATCTATTTTATGACATTTTATTTTCCCATGAGCCTTGGTCTCAAATTGTTCTTTCATTGCCATGAGGGGTTTATGCTATTCTACTATAATATCTTTATCCCTGTCGGTTCAACCTTTCAGTTGAGTTAAGAGATTTGGAGAATCTATGACAGGGAGCACTGAAGCGTTTTAAAAGTTAAAAAGATACTACACAAAAAAAATCGACAAAGATCACAGACCTGTGTCAATCTACTTGACAACAGCACCCATTTGAGGAATTAAGGAATTATGGTGCTTGAAATAAGTTAATGCTAATTAAGTTCACATACGTTGAATTCTTTGATGAGATGTCCCCTTGTTCTCCAAGGTATTCCATAAAACACCGAAGGACAGCTTCTCTGATCCGCTCAACTGAAGAGGGCACTGTGTCCTGGGGAGAAATACCACAACTATTAAGTCAATAAATAAAATGTAATTAAAAATCACTGGTTTCTGTCATTTAGAAATAACACTTATGGGAAAAATCTGTTTTTGTACAACTGGATCGTGTAGTTGAGGTTTTGTTCATGCCTATGAGTTCTGTCCTTATTCATATACAGGGTTCCCACTCTTTACTTGAAATCATTTCCCAGGACATTTCCAAGATTTTCCATGAAATGTTCAAATGTCTTATGCAATAAACTGTAGGTAATATCCCCCAGGTCCATCTCAGTCAGGTCTAACAGTGTTTTTGGAGCATTCATGAGAAGCTCATTGAAGTGCAAGTCATTTTTGTTTATTTAGGTGAATTCATTGGTTTGACACTGGCCAGATGATTCTGTACTTCATAATTCATATATTATATACATAAATGTGTAAATTAAAACAGAGGCTGTTTTAATTTACTTGTAGTCCAACATTTACGGTATTTATTAGTTATCCTTTACAAACTGCACTTTTTTATTTTGATCCAACAATGTAGTGCTACAAATTAAATGTTGTTTGGAACAATGCTACTTCTAATTTTGAAAACTATTGTACCTTCAGCGGTTCCATTTTGCTCTCCAGTCTCCTTCCAAGTGCTCCACCTTTGGCACGAAACAGTCTCAGTAGCTTTTGGGTGTGATGGTCTAACGCAGACATACATTTCGGCTCCAGTTGTACATTAGTTGTTCTCTGAAATTATGCATTGATCTGAAACACAAAGGCAACAAAAGAAACATATATATATATATTTAAAATAACGTAAAGGGAGGAGCCATTGTTTGATTCGGCAACAATTCTGTGGGTGAATGTGGATTTAGTTCAGTAAAAATATAATTTACATGAGTCAACAAGTCATTCATCAACGTTCAACTAATCGTAATTAAATTACCGTTTTTTCCATTGGAGTTCGACGGAGGGCTTACGAAACTCCAACAATCAAACCAAACACTGCTAATATATGAAACAGTATTCTGTCACTAAAATGTTTTCACCTCATTGTAATTTACCACTACATGCTTACTTCTCACTAGCCCAACATAGAATAAGTTTTCTTACCTTAGTAATCCAGATCAATCCAAGTCTGTACTCTCTTCAAATGTCTTGTGGCGCGATAGCCTGCTGTAGCAGTTAAAAAAAGATAAAGTGCACTTTGACCTGGAAGTGCTTTCCCATTCAAATTTGCCTGATTATATTAATTTAAATTCACTCAATATTCTGTCTGTTTGGAATTAGATAAACATATTGCTTAATGTTTATTTAAATAATATGGGTGGATTTATTGAGAACATTTTATATGAAATTTAATTAAATGTTTGTCTCCAAATCAAAACACAATTATATTGAATATATTTTACCTGATAAATTAATTCAAATCTACATGACCACAGAATCATTTCTTACAGTGTACACTGAGATAATCTTAAACTGAAGGAGCTGCTGTAGTTCCTGATGTTAAAGGAAATGTCTGTGGGATCCTCCCTTTGCTCTTTGGGCTGTTATTGGATAAATACAGTAAATAAACAACCTTGTTACTAATGCTCTTAAAGTTCAAGGGTTACTGAGCCAAAAGCCAGTGGTTCCTAAAGTCGGGGTCACAGGATGATTTAGAGATATTTTAGTGAAATGAAGCCAAATATCAAAACACAGTCACAGATTTTAAATGTTTTGCTCCTTTAATTATGATCCACCTTATTCCTCCGGGACGCTGTTTGTTTACATGGAGACCGGTCGCTCTAATCCGCCTCTCTGAGCTTTAGAGATGTACAGTTTAGTTTATGTATTTATGTAACAGGGACGTGTACAGGAGCAGTGATCAGCAGAATGAAAGATGTTTTGTTCCAGACTTTAGCTCTTCTGCAGACGATTACAGAACACTGGACAAAAGCATAAAACAATATAGTTCATAATATTTACAGACAGTTTTTACATTTCATCAAAGGGAAAACAGTTCCTCTATTGTCTACACCGCCTGCTCTTCTCAGATAGAAACGTTTAGTTGTTTTCTTTCTTTAATGCCTGATGTTTAATGTTGTTTCACATTCAGGCAAAATCGTTTTAGTTCTGGTTCTGGTACATCGGCCACTGACTGTTGACCTTGTTGTTCTGTTAATTATCTTGAATAGTAACTTTATTGACTAAACTATATAGAGACATAAACTATGCTGAAACTGATGAGCTGCTCACGATAAACTCATGACTGAAACGGAACCGTCCAACAGTTTTCTGACTCGTGGGCGTGTTATTGTCTCCACTTGGTTATCTTCTAATAATAATAATAATAATAATAATGCATCGGTTTTATATAGCGCTTTTCTGGACACTCAAAGACGCTTTACATTGCACTATTCATTCACTCCATACTTGATGGTGGTAAGCTACTATTGTAGCCACAGCTGCCCTGGGGTAGACTGACAGAAGCGAGGCTACCAGTTTGCGCCATCGGCCCCTCCGACCACCACCAACCACTCACTCACTCACTACATTCTAATCCTGAGATCTTTCACACTTTCCTCAGATGTGATACTTCAGGCTTGAATGGATCATCAGCATAAAAACACTTCTGTTTGGTCAAATATCCGCAGAGATCTTCAGATTAAACTGAGCTACAGTTTGTTCATGAGCCTCATTACATGCGCCGCATTAAAACACGTCCTGTCGGTTTAATTAAGCCAAAGGTTTTACTCAAAAAACATCAGAAAACAGTTAAGACATGTAAGATGCAGTGTATTCAGACTCTCAGCTTGTGTCGCTGGTGTTATAGTAAAACACCTGCGCTTTGTCGTGAAATGCAGACTGTATATAACCTGTATATAACCTGTATATAACCTGTATATAACCTGTATATAACCTGTATATAACCGCACCTGTCACTGCCTTTGCAAAAGCAGAGGGAGGGAGAAATGTGGATGGATGAGCCGACATGGTGGACTCTCAGGGAGGAACAGGGGAAGTGAATGTTAATGCGCCTCTATTGCTTTTTTATCGCTTTTTCATCCTCCCTTTTGTTGCTATTTGTACGTTTTTTTCAAGAAGCTTTTAGATCTGGGTAAAGCTAATCTGGACAAAACAAGCTTGGCTCAGGTGGGGGTTAAGAGGTTAAACAAACACAACAGAAGCCTGTATTTGCTGATCTGGGGTCAGTTTTCCTCCTCCAAAGAGAGAAGCAGGAGAGACTGGGTTATACAACAGACTGTAGTGAGTCTGGCTTTAACTGAGACCTGCCCTCTGCTCCGTTAGAGAAACACTCCAGTAATTATGTCACATCGATGCATAATAATAATAAAATAATATAGTATAATCCCTCCGTGTCTGTGTGAAGTTCATGTCGGTGATATTTGCTGAAGGCGTCGCTGTAGTGGAAGCGTTTAGAGCAGAGTGTTGTTTAAAGGTTAGAGCATCGATCTGCCCTCAGCCCTTCACTGGAGCAGGACACTCTAAGGACCACACACACACACACACACACACACACACACACACACACACACACACACACACACACCTAAGGACAAGAAAATCCACCCAGTGTCGATAATGGCCGTGATTACTGATCGTGTGTCTCATAAAAGCTGCTGATCCTGGAGCTCTTATGTTGCCTTTGTGTCTCGTTCTCATCCTCGTTTTCGTTGCTATTTTTAAGGTTTTTTTTTTTTCCCCGAGAAGCTTTTAGCGAAATCGAGACATAAACAAGGATGAAAACACGACGGAAAAGCAAAAGATTTGAAAAATATGACAAAAAACTGACGGCATCATGGCAACAACGCAAGGACAAATCTAGTGGTCTTAGCTTTCAGTCCAGAAGCTTTTAGATTTGGGTAAAGCTAAACTGGAGACGATGTGCTCAGGTTCAGGTTCAGATGGTGAAGAGCAGATGTGGTTCTGCTCTGGTGACTCTGAGTCTGTGGACCTGATGGAGTTCATGATGAATGTGCCCCGGGCCTCGTTTGAACATCATCAAACTCTGCGGTGAAGCTTTTCCATCAGCGGCTTCTGTCGCGTCATAAAGAACTCGCTCTAACACTGTTCAGCCTGTCCTGGTTTCACCAAACCATCTGATAACAGTCTCTCTGTTCCGCTCAGAGCAGACGCTTTACTGCAGAGTCACGTTTCATCTACAAAACCGTCTGTCGCTTCTGACAGTGAGCAGGAAAAACTGCTGTGGAGGCGGAAACAGACGGAGCTTCAGAGGGAAAGGAGAAAGAGACGGGTTCTGACGTGAAGGCGAGAGACGCTGCAGGTCAATGTGGAGATCTGTGTCTTAGTTTGAACTCAGAGTAAAAACAGCCCAAACTCTCTCTTTACGATGTTTATTCTCTGACGTTCTGTCACTTTGAGCCGGAGATTCATCCAAGAAGCGACTCCAACATGGCTCTGAAGACGAGAGAAATACACTCGCGCACTAGAGACGCTTTTTGCCTTGTTCCAATTGTTTTTCTAAACATCTGGAACAAAAATGGAGTCAGTCCAAGATCAAGGAGATCTCAAAGAGTCGTATGGAGTCTCTCTGAGATCTCCTTGGTGTCTGACAGGTCTGGGAGACCATGCAGAGTCTCAGCTGAAATCAAAGCTATTTGTTTTCATAACTCTCCTACGGGGAGACAATGAAGTAACGAAGATTTGTTTCCTTTTGTATCTTGTTTAGTTTTTCAATAAGCTAATTATTAGTGAAACATCTGTATAAATTCTGAATTTGCTGTGTCTTTTTAGGTTCAAAGCTCAATAAATCCGTCTGAATCAGATCTGTGAAAAATCTGTGCAAAACCTTATAAATGCAGTCGCCTGGTAAGTGTGGAGTCTTACAGAGCGACTAAAGTGCAGGTGTTGTTGAAGGAACAGGCCAGTGTTCTTCCATACTGAGACATGTTCTTACCTGAGCTTAGACGAGTTGATTCGTACCTGTCTGGTCTTTGTGCCCGTGGAGCCATATGAATATACTGGAGAGGCTAAATGCTAACAACATCTTTGGTTGTTGTGCGTGACTGAGCGCACAAACAAAGACCAGAGAGTTATGCATCAACTCGTCTAAGCTCAGGTAAGAACAGATCTCAGTCTGGAAAAAGAGGTGAGCGCTGCCTCACCTGTGCTCCCCCTGGTGGATGGAGAAGATGACGCCCGACGTGGAGGATTTCTGCTGGACTGTGGCCGTGAAGGTGAACTCGGACTTCCCTCTGAACATCTGGATCAGGCGAGAGGAGAGCGGAGCGGGAAGCAGCACGCCACGGCCCACGTCTGAGGAGAGAGGAGGCAGGAGATACTTTAGGAACATGAGGAGAGAGGAGGCAGGAGATACTTTAGGAACATGAGGAGAGAGGAGGCAGGAGATACTTTAGGATCATGAGGAGAGACCAGAGGAAACAGGAGATACTTTAGGAACATGAGGAGAGACCAGAGGAAACAGGAGATACTTTAGGAACATGAGGAGAGACCAGAGGAAACAGGAGATACTTTAGGAACATGAGGAGAGACCAGAGGAAACAGGAGATACTTTAGGAACATGAGGAGAGACCAGAGGAAACAGGAGATACTTTAGGATCATGAGAGAGACCAGAGGAAACAGGAGATACTTTAGGATCATGAGGAGAGACCAGAGGAAACAGGAGTTTACAGAAGGACATGAGGCAACGCGAGTGAGTAAGATTAGCAGATTAATGAAAGAAGGAAAAAGCAACATCAGCAACAACAACTAAAGCCCGTACGCTCGATGTCGATAAATGGAACTTAAACAGACTTTTCATTTTTTCCATTTAATTTCTTGTTGCACTGATAAACTGGAGTCCTCATTTAATTTCTAAAGATACTAAACTCTAGGTGGAGCTGTTGCACATGTCAGGTTTTTTACTGTCACATCAACAGTTACTGCAGCTTTGAAATAGTAGGATCTTGCATAAGAAGGGAATCTTATTTGTATAGCGCTTTTTATATGACACTAGTCACACCCAAAGCGCTTCACACATGAAAGGGAGGGGGGTTCATTCACTCCATGCTGATGGTGGTAAGCTACATTTTGTAGCCACAGTTTCCCTTGGGGCAGACTGACAGAAGCGAGGCTGCACACATCTGTGCCAACGGTCCCTCCGACCACCACCAACCACTCACACATAGGCATTGGGTGAAGTGTCTTGCCCAAGGCCACAACGACAGTCTGCATCTGCAGGAGCCGGGATTCGAACCCCTGACCTTACGATCATGAGACGACCCGCTCTACCATCTGCGCCACCGTCGCCCCAAGAAGGTGTGTGGCAAGAAGGATTCCGAGGCACTCAGTTATAGAAACATTAAAAGTCCTTTAATACGTTGTATGGTTGTGTTTCCTTCCTGATATTGTGACTTAGGTTCTCATGTTTATGCTCACTGTTTTACACTGTACATGACTCATTACAATCACCTCTTTCTATACTGGGGACTCATGATGCGTCATGAATTCGTTTGTGTTATGTGTGCAGGGCAATATAAAACTACAATGTATCATTTCAATATATTGTATTTGTTTGATCTCTGTGAGATGTCACATGACCTTGTCACCCATTAGTTAAAAAGGTGACACGTGGTCAAGCAGGCCTTGCTTCCTTATGCCCTGAGGAAGACACTTTGTCGAAACACATAGGCATGTCAGTGTTGTGGAATCCTTCTTGCTACACACCTATTTATTTCTTGCAAGGTTCGTGTCTTAAACAAGATGCTATTATTTCATATTCCATAAGCCTTTTCCTTGAAGAGCATCTGGCTTTACAGATTTTTACAACATTGCCTGGATCCCACTGCAGCGCTTATCTTTGTCTATTTAAAAAAAAGTTACTGCAGCTCGTCAGACTAAAAAGAAGCATTTACCACATCAACAAATACCCACAGAACCAACGTCACAAACAGCTACATAACGTCATTTAAACAGCAGACTATAAACCTCTTAACCCCCGACTAAACGCATCGTCTCCAGTTCGGCTTTACCCAAATCTAAAAGCTTCTTGCCTGGGCAGCAACAGAATAACGCCTCATTTCAACAACTTCTCCGTTGTGTTGTTTGGCGCAGTTTGTCTCGTTTTATGTCATGTTTTCACTGTTTGTGTTGCCTTTCTGGTACGTTGTTGTCTCTGTTTTGTTATTTTGATGTTTTTTTCAAGAAGCTTTTAGATTTGGGTAAAGCCAAACTGGAGAAAATGTTTCAGGCGGGGTTCAGAGGAAAGATGCAAACAGAGCTTTGTTGATGCACTTGTGAGGCAGACGTGTTTGAGTCTGTAGAACTGTCGCCTCACAGACAAACCGGAGACAGAACGTGTGACACTCGAGGTCAAAACACGAGCGAGCGCCGTGATCACGCTCGCTCTGAAGGCCACGAGGTCAATGTTCCTACGTCTGTGAAGCTGTTGACTCAAGTCAAACAAACCACAGGGTTTGGTTTGAACATAATATTGTTTTCAGAACGACATGTGACCTGTTAGTCTGCAGGAGTCAGTTACAGCTGTTGGTGCTTCTTCTGGAGTGTGAAGTCAGTCTATAAATGGCTTTGGACCAGAGACACAAAGCAGTATTTAAGACTTCGATACTTTGGCGATACAAGCATTTCCCCATCACGATCCCAGACCTGAAATACAAATAAACCTTTACCTGCAGATTTCCCCTCAGAACAGAACCATGTGTTCCCAAAGCAGATTAAACCTTTTTTTTTTTGTCCGAAATGTTCAATTTATGCACAAACACCAGATTTGGCTGAAATGTTCCCTTTGTGTTTGAGAAAAATCACATTCACAGCCCAGAAAAATTAAATGTGGGGACATTTTAGCCTGAGGAATCCTGCGACGCCTGTGAATGAATAAATATCATTTAGATAAACGGGACCTCAGCTCATTAAAGGTCATCGTTTTGTTCCGGCTCGTTCTCATGTAGAACCTGATCCTGAAGGACGATGCTTTCCTTCACGAAGGTTCTTGAGTCATCATCTGGACTCTGCAGTTAAAGATTTAAAAATAACGCCCCAGTTTTGGCTGACGAAGCTTCGTGGATGAAAAGGCGTAAAGTCCTGCACTTCATCTGCAGAGTACAGACGATGACTCAAGAACCTTCGCCTAGGACAGAGGGTCAACACCTGTCCATAGGGGGCGCTGAGGTTACAGTAGCTACAACAGCCTTAATTACAGAGAAGTGACAGGTTTGAGACGACGCTGATGTTTGAGCTGCTGTAATGCAGGAAGTGAAAACACCAGAGCATTTACAACAAAGCCGCCTGGTGTGACAACTCTTCTAATAAAACACTTCAGATTTAATGCAGACGTTATTTACTTCCAAGTATTTTGTTTCATGAACCTCCTGAATGGGTTAATGGTCTAACTCAGAGCTTCCCAAACTGTGGTACGCGTACCCCCGGGGGTATGCAGGACGCCCACGGGGGTACGCAAAGAAAATAAAAGTTTATTACAATCTGATCGATACTGACCCGTTAAAACGGCCGCACGGGGAGCGAGCTTATACAGGCGAAAGAGTCACTATAGAGTTCTATATTCAGACATGGATGAGCTGGTTCTGGACCTACAGTAAACATGTCCACTCCAGAACCGAACTTCAAGAGCCGCTTTGGACCCGAGCGCGTAAACCTCCGCGGAGGCCGAGAGCGCGGCTGAGGCCGCGTCAGCCCTGCAGCAACAGCAGCGCCAAAGTTTGATGGAGTTACATTTTCTGTAATATCTGTCAGGAGCTTGTGCGCAGTCAGACTGACGGTGACTTCGATTTGCAACAGGAGTTTTTCTCTCATTCTGATCCGAGGGGAGAAGCGTCTGTGTTCCCTCCTCTGCCACTAAACCTGTGGCTTTGTATCTAACACATACATTCAAATGTACGAGCTGATGTGGCACGTGCAGAGATGGTTATGTCCTGCGTAAACATTATCTCCGCTTTAACAAAAGCTTAAACCAGCACATTTGAGTCTGTACCGGTGGTTTGACAGAACGACTGAGTGAGACGCAGAGGGGCGGGGCCAGAGCGCAGAGTCTGATGTTCAGAATGAGTGACAAGCAGTCCTGGTCCACTGGGACAAAGCCAAACACTCAGCTTTATCCATTCACACTAACAGCCTTGTTTACAAAATAATCAAAAACTGGCATTTTCATACATTCTTTTGTATTTACATATTCTTAATAGCCTTAATCACCCAGACGAGCAAAAACATATTGAATGTGGAAAACCTGCTTGAGTTCACTGTAATAATTGAGGAAATAAACATAATATTATATGTGATATTCCCAGTGTTTTCAATCGCGTCACACTAGGGGGTACGCGACTCGTCACTAAAGGCTTCAGGGGTACACGGCTCCAAAAGGTTTGGGAACCTCTGGTCTAACTGAACCTCAAAGGTGCCGTCAGGGGACCTCTGAATGATAGAGAAACACAGTGAGAATGTTTTTGGATTATTGTTGGGTTTTGGTTTTTGTAGTAGAGTATCTTTGTATTTTGTCTCTGCAGAACTGGTCTCCACATTGAAACAGTACAACAGTGGTGCGTTCATGTCCCAGCAAGCCTCCGGACTTTATAGCACGCTGCTCACCGGTTAGCCTTTCATTTGTCCAGGAGTCACAGCTTTTCATTTTGCGCTGGGTTTAGTTTGGGACTTTTGGCTCAGTCCGTGAACTCGTCTTTGTCTTAAGTTTGTCTGACGACTGCGCACCTGAGCCGTCTTTCATACTTTAGCTTTTTTTTGTGGTAAGGGTTCATGCTTTTAGATTTCTCCAAAATAGTTTTCAACGAAACAACTCAGAACCAGAAAAGAATGAAGACAGAAACATTGAAAACTAAATAAAAATGGTTGAACCGTCATCTCTCGTCCTGGATAAATACTTTTGGATTCTCTAAACACACCTTTGCAGTACGTGTTGAAAGTGTGTGAGCAGCGACGGGACTCGGCTGCGTTTGAACCGCTAAATGAATAAGCCACGTTTGGAACAAAGCCTTCTCTCCTAAAGCCGGGATTTATCGAGGATTCTCCAAAAACAGCAGAAGCTTCTCTGAGCGCGATGCGTTCACTGACTCACCGCGCTGCGTTCAGGGCCAGGATTTAGGCTGTAATTACGGAGATCAGAGCCGAGCGCCGACGCAGGAGTTACACACAATTAAACCTGGCTAATTAGGAAAACCCTTAAATCACAGAGCGACAGAGAGAAAAGCTTTAATCCAGAAGCTGCATCCGGACAATGTTACATGTTTTTCTATTCCAGTACTTTAACGATACGCTTTCCAACACCGATAGTAAAATATGTGTCGTCTAGAACCAGAAAACAAAACAATAATGGTTGGAAGATCTGAAGATTTACAATATCAGGTTAGTCTCCAATGTCAAGAAATGTGGGAAAATGGGAGAAAATGGGGAAAAATTGTGCCAAAAAACAGAAAAATTCTGTTAAAAAAACAAAAAAAAAGGAACTATTTGCGATACAATTTATTATTATTTTTTTTCAATGGGCCAAACATCCCCAAACTAAACCCTGTTCCAAATTATTATGCAAATATTTTGAGGCTCCAAAGGTTCTCAATAGGGTTGAGGTCAGGGGAGGAGGGGGTCCACATCATGAGTTTCTCTCCTTTTATGCCCATAGCAGCCGATGATGCAGAGGTTTTCTTTACAGAAGGACATGGTGCGAAAGAAAGTGGTCAGTCAGAAACTTTTCAGAGGTCATTTTCACACCTTTAGGGAGCCTAAAGGGGCCGACCAGCTCTCTCCCCATGATTCCATCCATCTGACCATCCAGGTCACACGGCACTCATCAGTGAACAAGACGGTTTGAAAATGAGTCTTCATGTATTTCTGAGCCACTGCAGCCGTTTCTGCTCGTCAGCTTCAGTGAACAGTTTCAGGGAGGCCGGATAGAAGGTTTATGCACAACTGCAGCCTCTGAAGGTCCTACACCTTGATGTTCGGGAGACTCCAGAGCAGCTTTGTAGCAGCTGTTCTCTTAATCTGATATATTTGTCTGGCAGAAACCGTCCTCATTGTGCCTTTATCTGCACAAACCTGTGTGTGTCTGAATCAGCCACAAATCTCTTAACAGTACAATGATTACGCTTCATCTTTCATGAAATATGGAAGGTTTTCAGACCTAGTCCAAGGCTTTCAACTATTTCACGCTTTTCATCAGCAGATCCTTTTTCTTTCCCTTATTGCTTGAAAATGTTGGTCTGTTTAATAATGTGGAACGTCCTTTTCAGTCGTTTTTCCCTTAACTGGACTTAACCTGAGAACTAATCATCACAGGCGTCTGAGACTGAAGTCAGTGATTCAAAGAGCCTGAGATACAAAACCATCCATGAGTTTCAGTGAAAAACAAAAATGTAACCTTTATGACAATTGCAAAATACAATTGCATAATCATTTGGAACAGGGTTTAATTCCTTGTCCCTAACTAAACGCTAATTTGTGTCATGAAATCTCAAGTTTTCACAGGAGCGTTATTACCCACAATAGGGAATATGACAGAAGATAGAACTAGGGCATATGTAGCACTAACCATAGAGAGGTCTAGACATCTCTGCTCCGTCTCTAGCGTTGTAAAAGTTTACATGAAGCTGTAACTTTGTTTTAAAAAAAACCAAAACATCTCAAAACTCTGCTGTTCGAGACGAAACCATGTGGACTTTATCAGATGCACAAAGGAGCAGTTAGTTTCAGTGGAGGAGAGTCTTTGTAAAGAGTCCCAGGTTCAGGGCGAGAGTCTAAGCACAGATTTAGCGCCACCTGCTGGACACACAGCTTACACACACCTGACACACACCTGACACATTGCCTGGCCCTGCCATACTACCTGTCCATTCCACGCAGGGAAGTCTCGTAACAGCGCAATTGGAGCAGTTTGAAGGGGCGGGCCTAACGCGCACATGTTGTCAGTGAAATAAACCAATCAGCAGTTAGCGGATGTGACGACAGCTATACTGCCTTACAAAGGAAAAACACAGTAACTGCATAGTTGTAGAAATTGAGTTAAGAGCAGATTTGAACTTCTTCTCATCTGTACTATCTTGTACCAAAATGGTTTGTTCAAAACTATTCCGTTTTAGAGAAAATCCATAATTTAATTTGCAGTAACTACAAAACTGACACAAAAACCAAGGGGAATGCAGTTACTGCGCATTCCACTAAGGTTGCCGTGGCGACCAGGACTCCTCTCCAGCAAACCTGTCTTGGCTTCATCAGCCTTCAGTGCGATTATGGCCACAGGACCAGATGAAGGTCGAAATGGCCACAAAACGGAACTATCCATGGAAAGGTTTAATCAAAGTAAAAACTTACATCATGGTTCATTGAATATTTTTATATATTAGTTTTGTAGAAAGTTTAACATGTAAGTTCAAATTAGATTTGTTTGTTTTTTGAATACATTTGATTCAAGTCCAAATTGTTTGGGTTCTTATAAAAATGTGGTACTTAATTACATACACTTAATACAGTTTATGGATTCCCCTTACCATAAGTAAGTAAGTAAGTAAGTAGTAAGTAAGTGTTTTATTGTCATTGTACAACTGTACAACAAATAGTATTCAGGTGTTAGTCCTGAGCTGCTGCTGCTGAGCCGCGCTGCCACTGTGTCAACCTGACCCGCATGACCTTGGAGGTTGGGGAAACTGTAGCACTCAGAAGAAACCTGGCTGCCCTCTGTCTCCTCTAATCTTCTGAAATGGTGCCGCGCCTCCTGGGTTTGTCCCTGTTTCAGAGCGTGTTGTCCTGCACTGGTCAGGTCCTCCTCCTCCTTCCTCTTCCTCCTGCAGCTCCCTCCGCTTCACAACAGTCTTTCACCATCTCCTTGTTTGTCCCTTACTTGTTTCCTGTAGCTCCTCTTGTGACGCCTCCACTGTGCTGCAGCTGTGGAGACTCTTGGTGTAAGAAAGTAATGCTTTACATGAACTACTTTTACATCTCAAATTATGATACTGACACAGACGATAATTTACTAACATAAATAAAATACCAGAAATAAAAAAAACAGCATTTGACACAACAAACACGCACATACTGCACTTTTCCTTTGTATAACCATATGTGGAATGTAGGCTCGTACAAAGGTAAAGTACAGTGTGTGCATTTTTAGGGATTAGAGAAAATTAATGATAAAGATCAAACCATTTTGACAGGGAATCAAGAAAACTAAAAAGTCCATTTTCTCTGTTTCACCCAGTGTGCAGTTACTGCGTTTTTCCTTTGTAGGGCAGTGTAGTCCAACTCACAAAATATGAACTGAATATAAACTGATTAATTCTGGCTAATAACTTCTGCTCGTGTCACTGTTGATAGAACTACAACATAGAGAGTGACGTTACCTTGTCAATTCTCTCTGACGGTCGTGATTGGTTCGGACTCAGCTGCCAATCAACCACTTGTTTACCTTGTGTGTTCAGACCCGCCTTCTTTGACGCAGAAAAGTGGGTGTGATTTACTAGGCTATACCTGACACATGCCTGACACACACCTGACACACGCTGGCAGCTATAACCGGTCAAGCAGAAACTTGAAGTTGCTGAACAGGAAGTGTTTGAGCTGAAAGAATCTGGTGCAAAGGTGTGTCATCATTTCACAACAGGCTGCTCTCGCGGAGGATTCACTGAGGATTTAAACTGTCTCTGTTTGAAAATGGCAGAAAACAGAACTCTGGAGAAGTACCTGACCTGCTCCATTTGTCAGGAGACGTTTAAGGAGCCGGTGTCTCTGGACTGTAACCACAGCTTCTGCCGCATCTGCATTCAGGGTCACTGGGAGAAGAGCCAGACCGAGAACTGCTCAGTTTGTGAACGGAGATCATGTAAGGAACTAGTGGTGAACTTTGCTCTGAAAGAACTGTGTGAGTCTTTTACCGAGAGGCTGGATTTGTCTGAGACACCACAGGCAGAGGGAGGAGAGCAGAGGCAGGGAGCTGAGTCCTCAACGAAGGAGAGACAACCAGAGCAGCTTCAGTCTGAGCTGCAGACTCTCAGAGCAGAGAAACAGAGCTATGAGGAACTGGAGAAAACCTACGAGGAGATAAATCAGTTCTGTAAGAAGCAGGCTGTCCAGAGCGAGCGTCTGATCCGAGTGGAGCTTTCTCGGCTGCAGAGCTTCCTCCAGGAGGAGGAGCAGAGGGCCTTATCTGCTCTGAGAGAGGAGCAGCTCCGACAGAAGAAGGACATGAGCCCAGAGCTACAGGAGGTCAGGGAGAAGCTCAGCGCTCTGAGCAGCAGCATCCAGGAGCTGGAGAAACAACTGCCGACAGGCGAGACGAGCACACAACCCAAAAGAATCTCACAGCAGACGACACCCCGTCTACGGCCCAAAGCAGGACTGCTCCTGGACCAGGCCAAAATCCTGGGAAACCTGGGCTTCAGAGTGTGGAGCAACATGAGGAGCATCGTGTCCTACAGCCCCGTCATTCTGGATCCTAACACTGCAGCAAAGAGCCAGTATCTGTCTGAGGATCTGAGAGGAGTGAGATATAGCGACATTCTTCAGAATGTTCCTAATAATCTAGAGAGATTTAGTTATATGAAGGAGGTCCTGGGCTCTGAGGGCTTCAGCTCTGGGATTCACCAGTGGGACGTGGAGGTGAGGGACCTTCCTCACTGGACCATAGGAGCGGCCAAAGAGTCAGTGGACAGGAAAGGAGAAAAAATTCCGACACCAAAACATGGAGTCTGGGCTTTATATCATAACAGTGGAATATACAATAATGTCGTCGGTGTCCCAGTCTCAGTGAAGTCTCCTGTGCAGAAGCTCAGGGTGAAGCTGGATTATGATCTGGGAGAAGTTTCCTTCTACGACGCTGATGACATGACCCACCTCTACACACACTTTGACACTTTCACTGAGAAACTCTTTCCTTATTTCTTAGTTTGGAGCCCGGATGAAGCAGAAACCAAAGAGCTCCGTGTCCTGCCCTGTGACTTTCCTCTCACTCACTGACTCTGGTATAAAGTCTCTATAGCCATCTGTTTATTAACCCTTAAAGAGTGCAGACAGAGTGACATGTCAAACTATTAGCAACTTTTGGCACATCATTCGTTGGTGCTTTCTAGGAAAAGGGCATCTATTATTGTTTTTTGTGGAAGGGGCACAGGGGTTTAAGGGTCGCCTGGGTTAGGGCTGGGAAATGTATTATGTTTAAATTACAAAATGATCTCATCAAAATAAATCACTGCGAGGGAAGACGGGGAACAATGCGTGCATAAGATTTGTTTTGTTACAAATGTGTGAGGAAAGTTAGGGATGAGTTTGGACACAAAACTTGAATACTTTATCGTCACACAGTATATTGTTTTGTATTATTATGTCTGTACATTATGTCATTCTGTCTTTTAACATGTAACCTGTCGTACTCTCGAGACGATGAAGAAAATCTACGAGACTCTGCGCTCGACTCTTTGACGTTTATCTGCAAAAGTGAAGTTTGATCCATTAGTTTTTCTGATCTGCCTTTTATCTGAATAAAGTCTGAAACTGAAGTCTGTCTCCAGTGATGTTTGTGTAAAGTACAGGTTTGTTTTGTGATGGCGCCTGAGAACCCTTTGGTTTAAAGCAGGGGGGCCCAAAGTGGGAAATAATTATGTTGGCCCGCCAAAGAATGACCTACTTTTGCGCTGTATGGTTAATACCAACTCATTCATTCTCAATGGTAAACATGGATGCAGTACACTTTTGGCCACCAGCGTCAAATTGGGGGCGCTGTTTCTCTCCTTTCGCAAAGTTAAGGAAACACTGTTGTGGTGTCTTGGTGTTTATCACAGAGCATTATAGCATCAACTTTCCCAGTTTTCCAACTTTTATTGCAAAGTTTGTTGACATAAACATAGGTCATGTTAAAAGTTGACTTATAAAAGAATTGATGCTGAACTGACACTTTCAAAATGATCTAATGTGGCATTTTCTTTGCGTTAACAAATGAATGAGGTAAAGTCAATGTAAGTAATGTAGATACAGGTGTTTTTTACATTTTACATATTGCTACAATTGTTGATTTTGTTCGACTAAAACTAGGCTTTTGCCATAGTTAACATTTGTTTTATATAGTATGTTATTTGCATAGATATAATCAAATGCAAATATATACCGAAAATTAATAAAGTAACTATTATTATTTGCAGTTAAATGTGTTTCACGCTCGACATCGCCGTGTTTGGCCCGTGACCCACAGGCACTTTGGCCCTCGGAGACAAAAAGTTTGGGCACCCCTGGTTTAAAGGTTTGGTGTATGTGCTACACAGAGAGACAAAAGGGGAATAATGCAATTAGTATAATGGTGATAACAACAAATAACGGCATTAATAATAACTACATTGTTAATCTTCTGATAAAGTTCGATAAGAGCAGTATAAAAGTTTACATGAAGCTGTAATGTTGTTTTAAAAAAAACACAAACTGTTCGAGACAAAACCATGTGGACTTTATCAGATGCTCAAAGGAGCAGTTAGTCTCAGTGGAGGAGAGTCTTTGTAAAGAGTCCCAGGTTCAGGGCGAGAGTCTAAGCACAGATTCAGCCGCTCTGCAGTCAGGTCAGATTCAGCGTGAGAACAGCTCCACCTGCTGGACACACACCTGACACACACCTGACACACACCTGACACACACCTGACACACACCAGACACACACCTGACACACACCTGACACACACCTGACACACACCTGACACACACCTGACACACACCTGACACACACCTGACACACACCAGACACACACCTGACACACAGCTTACACACACCTGACACACACCTGACACACACCTGACACACACCTGACACACAGCTTACACACACCTGACACACACCTGACACACACCTGACACACACCTGACACACAGCTTACACACACCTGACACACACCTGACACACACCTGACACCCTGGTCCATCTAATTGAGTAAAGACAGAGGGAGGGAGCCGAGTCCTCAGAGAAGGAGAGACGACCAGAGCAGCTTCAGTCTGAGCTACGAGGAACTGACGGAAACCTACGAGCTTTTTTCTGAAGCTAAAGTCTGTCGTCAGTGATGTTTCTGTAAAGTACGGACACGTTTGTTTTAGGATAATAGAGATAACAATAAATAACTACCGTGTAAAACAGATAAATAAAACAAACTCTGACCCCACGCTGGGTTTCATGAAGGACACGATTCTCCAGAGTTTGTTTGGATCTGACTGAGGCGGATCGAGCTTCTGTTTCTGGAGCGTTTGGGGAATAGAACCCTCACACATCCATCCTCTGCTGTCCCCCAGGAGCTGACCTCGATTCAGACGAGAGGAGAGAGAGAGAAAGAGGAGAGAGGGAGAGAGAGAGAATGAGGAGAGAGGGAGAGAGAGAGAGAGAGAGAGGGAGAGAGAGAGAGGGAGAGAGAGAGAGAGAATGAGGAGAGAGAGAGAGAGAGAGGAGAGAGGAGGGAGGGGTCGGTGACAAAGGGAGGGACGTGTGAAGGTCAAACCTACCAGTAAAAGCAGCGAGAAACATAAGTCGGTCGTGTTCAGTCAAATAGCGCTGATATAACACAACACTGCAGTAGCAGCAGCAATAGTAGTAGTAGTAATAGTAGTAATAGTAGTAATAGTAGTAATAGTAGTAGTAGCAGTAGTAGCAATTGTAGTAGTAGTAATAGCAGTAGTAGTAGTAATAGTAGTAGTAGCAATAGTAGTAGCAGTAGTACCAATGGTAGTAGTAGTAGTAGCAATAGTAGTAGTAGTAGTAGCAGTAGTAGCAATGGTAGTAGTAGTAGTAGCAGCAGTAGTAGCAATAGTAGTAGTAGTAGCAGCAGTAGTAGCAATAGTAAGTAGATAGTATAATAGTAGTAGTAGTAGTAGCATTTAGTAGTAGTAAGCAGTAGTATAGCAGTAGTACAAGTAGTATAGTAGCAGCAGTAGTAGCAATAGTAGAGTAGTAGTAGCAGTAGTACAATGGTAGTAGTAGTAGTAGCAGCAGTAGTAGCATAGTAGGTAGTAAGCAGTAGTAGCAATAGTAGTAATAGTAAGCAGTAGTACAATGGTAGTAGTAGTAGTAGCAGTAGTAGCAATGGTAGTAGTAGTAGTAGCAGCAGTAATAGCAATAGTAGTATAGTAGTAGTAGTAGTAGCAGTAGTAGCAATGGTAGTAGTAGTAGTAGCAGCAGTAGTAGCAATAGTAGTAGTAGTAGCAGCAGTAGTAGCAATGGTAGTAATAGTAGTAGCAGTAGTAGCAATGGTAGTAATAGTAGTAGCAGTAGTAGCAATGGTAGTAGTAGTAGCAGCAGTAGTAGTAATAGTAGTAGCAGTAGTAGCAATGGTAGTAGTAGTAGTAGTAGCAATAGTAGTAATAGTAGTAGCAGTAGTAGCAATGGTAGTAGTAGTAGTAGCAATAGTAGTAGTAGTAGTAGCAGTAGTAGCAATGGTAGTAGTAGTAGTAGCAGCAGTAGTAGCAATAGTAGTAGTAGTAGTAGTAGCAGTAGTAGCAATGGTAGTAGTAGTAGTAGCAGCAGTAGTAGCAATAGTAGTAGTAGTAGCAGCAGTAGTAGCAATGGTAGTAATAGTAGTAGCAGTAGTAGCAATGGTAGTAGTAGTAGCAGCAGTAGTAGCAATAGTAGTAATAGTAGTAGCAGTAGTAGCAATGGTAGTAGTAGTAGTAGCAATAGTAGTAATAGTAGTAGCAGTAGTAGCAATGGTAGTAGTAGTAGTAGCAATAGTAGTAGTAGTAGTAGCAGTAGTAGCAATGGTAGTAGTAGTAGTAGCAGCAGTAGTAGCAATAGTAGTAGTAGTAGTAGTAGCAGTAGTAGCAATGGTAGTAGTAGTAGTAGCAGCAGTAGTAGCAATAGTAGTAGTAGTAGTAGAAATTGTAGTAGTAGTAATAGCAGCAGCAGTAGCAGTAGTAGTAGTAGTAGTAGCAATTGTAGTAGTAGTAATAGCAGCAGCAGTAGTAGTAGTAGTAGCAATTGTAGTAGTAGTAGTAGTAGTAGTAGCAGCAGTAGTAGCAATAGTAGTAGTAGTAAATAGTAGTAATAGTAGTAATAGTAGTAATAGTAGTAGTAGCAAGTAGTAGCAATTGTAGTAGTAGTAATAGCAGTAGTAGTAGTAATAAGTAGTAGTAGCAATAGTAGTAGCAGTAGTACAATGGTAGTAGTAGTAGTAGCAATAGTAGTAGTAGTAGTAGCAGTAGTAGCAATGGTAGTAGTAGAGTAGTAGCAGCAGGTAGTAGTAGCAATAGTAGTAGTAGTAGCAGCAGTAGTAGCAATAGTAGTAGTAGTAATAGTAGTAATAGTAGTAGTAGTAGTAGCAATTGTAGTAGTAGTAATAGCAGTAGTAGTAGCAGTAGTACCAATGGTAGTAGTAGTAGTAGCAGCAGTAGTAGCAATAGTAGTAGTAGTAGTAGCAGTAGTAGCAATGGTAGTAGTAGTAGTAGCAGCAGTAGTAGCAATAGTAGTTAGTAGTAGCAGTCAGTAGTAGCAATAGTAGTAATAGTAGTAGCAGTAGTAGCAATGGTAGTAGTAGTAGTAGCAGCAGTAATAGCAATAGTAGTAATAGTAGTAGTAGTAGTAGCAGTAGTAGCAATGTAGTAGTAGTAGTAGCAGCAGTAGTAGCAATAGTAGTAGTAGTAGCAGCAGTAGTAGCAATGGTAGTAATAGTAGTAGCAGTAGTAGCAATGTAGTAATAGTAGTAGCAGTAGTAGCAATGGTAGTATAGTAGCAGCAGTAGTAGTAATAGTAGTAGCAGTAGTAGCAATGGTAGTAGTAGTAGTAGCAATAGTAGTAATAGTAGTAGCAGTAGTAGCAATGGTAGTAGTAGTAGTAGCAATAGTAGTAGTAGTAGTACAGTAGTAGCAATGGTAGTAGTAGTAGTAGCAGAGTATAGCAATAGTAGTAGTAGTAGTAGCAGTAGTAGCAATGGTATAGTAGTAGAGCAGTAGTAGCAATAGTAGTAGTAGTAGCAGCATAGTAGCAATGGTAGTAATAGTAGTAGCAGTAGTAGCAATGGTAGTAGTAGTAGCAGCAGTAGTAGCAATAGTAGTATAGTAGTAGCAGTAGTAGCAATGTAGTAGTAGTAGAGCAATAGTAGTAATAGTAGTAGCAGTAGTAGCAATGGTAGTAGTAGTAGTAGCAATAGTAGTAGTAGTAGTAGCAGTAGTAGCAATGGTAAGTAGTAGTAGTAGCAGCAGTAGTAGCAATAGTAGTAGTAGTAGTAGTAGCAGTAGTAGCAATGGTAGTAGTAGTAGTAGCAGCAGTAGTAGCAATAGTAGTAGTAGTAGTAGAAATTGTAGTAGTAGTAATAGCAGCAGCAGTAGCAGTAGTAGTAGTAGTAGTAGCAATTGTAGTAGTAGTAATAGCAGCAGCAGTAGTAGTAGTAGTAGCAATTGTAGTAGTAGTAGTAGTAGTAGTAGCAGCAGTAGTAGCAATAGTAGTAGTAGTAGCAATTGTAGTAGTAGTAATAGCAGCAGCAGTAGTAGTAGCAATAGTAGTAGTAGTAGTAGCAAGTAGTAGTAGAAGTAGTAGCAATAGTAGTAGTAGAAGTAGTTAGCAATTGTAGTAGTAGAATAGCAGCAGCAGTAGTAGTAGTAGTGCAGCAGTAGTAGCAATAGTAGTAGTAGTAGTAGCATTGTAGTAGTAGTAATAGCAGCAGCAGTAGTAGTAGTAGTAGTAACAATTGTAGTAGTAGTAGTAGTAGTAGTAGCAGCAGTAGTAGCAATAGTAGTAGTAGTAGAGCAATTGTAGTAGTAGTAATAGCAGCAGCAGTAGTAGTAGTAGTAGTAATAGCAGCACAGTAGTAGTAGCAATAGTAGTATAGTAATAGCAGCAGCAGTAGTAGTAGTAGTAGTAATAGCAGCAGCAGTAGTAGTAGCAATAGTAGTAGTAGTAGCAATTGATTGATTGATTTTTTATTTCGAGCCACACAATACAGGCACAAAGCCAGAAATTGTAATAGCAATTGTAGTAGTAGTAGTAGCAGCAGCAGTACTAGTAGCAATAGTAGTAGAAGTAGCAATAGTAGTAGTAGTAAGTAAGTAAGTAAGTAAGTAAGTAAGTGCTTTATTGTCATTGTACAATCGTACAATGACATAGTGTTCAGGTGTTAGTCCTGAGCTGCTGTGGCTGAGCCGCGCTGCCAGTGTGTCAACCTGACCCGCATGACCTTGGAGGTCGGGGAAACTGTAGCACTCAGAAGAAACCTGTCTGACTGCCCTCTGTCTCCTCTGAAATGGTGCCGCGCCTGGGTTGTCCCTGTTTCAGAGCGTGGTGTCCTGCACTGGTCAGCTCCACCTCCTCCTTCCTCTTCTTCTAGTAGTAGTAGTAGTAGTAGTAGTAGTAGTAGCAATTGTTGTAGTAGTAGTAGTAGTAGTAGTAGTAGTAGTAGCAATAGTACTAGTAGTAGTAGCAATAGTAGTAGTAGTAGTAGCAATAGTAGTAGTAGATTTAATTTTGCCACCTTAATCCTACTGAGTTTTCTAAATCTCTTTTTCAAGAGGATTTGTGAGAAACTGTCCAGTCCAGACGAGGCGCTTTTCTGATCCTTTACAACAGGGCTGCCCAAAGTGCGGCCCGGGGGCCAAAAGTGGCCCTCAGGCTCCTTATTGTATTGGCACACATCGCCAGAGATGGTATTGTGAGTCTCTGAGCCCAGTCCAGTGTTCACATGCACATCACAAAGGTATGTCACACAATACGATATGAATTCATGGACAAAAAGGAGCCAAAACCTCCAATGCAATGATCTGACCTCACTTACTCTTTGGTGCATCACGTTGGTCACAAGATCCACAATAAAAAGTTCAGAATGTCTTAAATATAAACAAGCATTTAGGATTTGTGGTCAACGGCCAATGTCCCAAACCAAAACCAAAAACAGCATTTTCCTTTAAAACAATCCCAATGGAACAAACTCCAGCTGCTCTATATGTGAAGACTTAAAAGGTTTTTCCCGGATGTGAAACAACATTTTGTGGGACCTCAGACATTAAAGAAAACAACAACAACAACAACAACAACAACAACAACAAAAAACTAAACTCTGTATCTGAGGGGCAGAAAGTGTTATTTATCTTTCAAATGGAGCGGAGTAAGAGGAAGAGGTTCTCGACACAAATAGTCGTACTACTCGAGTAAAGATCCTCAACAACTATGTCCGTCTCCATGGTAACTGTGGAGTATCGTTTATGGACGGGCTAAAATACCAGCAGCAGGTGAGAAACGAGCTCAGAGCTTATACCCGCCAAAATAAGAGCGTCAGGACAAGAGCTGCACTTGAACGATACTTTATTCAATACCTACACACAATACACTAAAATATCTGTCATATAGAACCAAAAAACAAAACCATTAAAAAAAAAATTCCCCTAATTTTACCCTTTTTTTTGCAATAGTTCCCCAGGTTTTTCCACTTTTTTCAATTTTTCCCCTCAATTTTGCCACTTTTTTTTATCTCCAAATTTTCCACTTTTCTCTAAATTTTTTTTTTTTTTCCTTTACCCAATTTTTTCCCCAAGATTTTCTTCTCTGCATCAGTGAATGAATGAATAAATAATATTATACAAACGGGAAACAAACACAGGAAGAGCTGCTCTGACGTTTCCACTTGCACTGGACCATCTGATTCATTTTACGATGCGAGAAGTGTCAGAACTTCTTAAAAACCTGATTTGTCTCAACTTTATTTGAATATGTTTAAAATCCTGATAAATCAATCAAATAAAGAGTAGGGCTGGGAATGATTAAACGACATCAGCTCGTGCTTCACAGCTGGAAGGTCCCGGGTTCGATTCCCACCTGCACAGGGCCTTTTCTGTGTGGAGTTTGCATGTTCTCCCCGTGTCTGCGCAGGTTTCCCCTACCACTAAAAACATGTACAATAGGCCAGGATGAATCAGAGTGTGTTTGAGAGTGCACATGGGGGACGACGGATGGAAATTAGCCCAAGGCTACAATCTGGTGTGGCTTGTTTACATGCATGAGACCCATGTGTGTTAATTAAAGAGTACCTAAACGGGCGTGCCAAAGCCTTTGAAAGAGGCGGTCTCTGAGGTTTGGGGGTGAGTGACGATGTGTGGAGCTGGTGCGGCTTATGACGTTCTGTGGAGGCCGTAGACACGTCTCCAGCCAATCAGGAAATTGTAATTCAGTAGCAGAGTTTACCCTGAAGGGGGCGCAACCCATTCGTTTTCAGGCCAACGTTAGGATTTGACACATGTTTGCGCTATAATGTCAGAATAATGTCAGGGACCAGTGGACAACACTATGAGACAGTTTATCAGTAAAAAAACTTGATTTGGTGTTTAGTTACTCTTTAACATGTGCTGTCCCGACAAACAAAACAAAGTGTTGATGCTGTTGGTCCAAGGACAGGATTTTCTCCCATTTTTTTCCCAAAGAAATGTTACAATTTCCCCCCATCCTTTCTTATTTTTGTTTACATTTTTCACACAATTTTTCCTTCATTTTGCCACAATTTCTCTAAATTATTCCCCATTTTCTCACATTTCTCGACATCAGTGATGTGTGTGACCCTGTGGCGAAGTCAGAATGAGCAGGCAGACTTCACAAGTATAACTCTTACCAGACAAAGAAACTTCTCCATGTCACTTGCATGAACAAACATGGCTTCCTGCTTTTAAACCTCTCCTCATGGGAAAGGCCCTCCCACAGGTAAGTACCATTAGCTTGATGGGTGAGTTTAAACTATAAGTTTAGCTGACATTTTACATAAAAACATGTGTTGTGTCCAAAATGATAACTGTTCAAATTAAACTAAGACAATGCAAACCAAAATCATACACAAAGGAAAATCAAAGCAAAGTTTAAACCAATTGCCCCCCGGCCACATGGTTCAGCCTGTGCTTTTAAAATGGCCGACAAAGACCACGCCTTCCCTTTGTTTCAACCATGTACAGGTAAGTTTGTTTACTGACAAAATTAACAAATAAACACAGTTTGAAACAGACTGTGAAGTGTAATCATTAACTTAAACAAATGAATGAATCCGGTGGGTTATTGTTAGCTGATGGATATTGCAAATGAAACAAGAGTTAAAAATGAATACTGGGACAAACCCAATATTGTAAATGTGCCGATCTTCCACACATTATTGTTCAAGACGACACATATTTAGTATCGGTATCGGGGAAAGAAAAAATGTTTTCCCCATTTCACAAGTTTTTCACAAATTTGTTCCCACATTTCTTGACACTGACACTAACCTGATACTGTAAATGTGCCGATCTTCCACACATTATTTGCGTCTAGGTATCGGGAAAAGTATCGTTCAGGCATCGAAAATCAAGTATCGTTAAAGTAGCGGTTTCTAAAATAATGTAACGGTGCAAAGCCCTACATTCAACAGTGTTTCTTTAATGCACCACACAGCAGAGTTTCTTTGTCATTGTGGGTTTTTATAAGAAAATATAAAAGTCAGTGCAAATGTAAAAGCCCTCAGGACGAACCCAAACATAAATAATGTTGTGAATCCAGGTCGCTGTAACTTGTGAATATGTATTTCGGGAGCGGAAGTCGCCGGAGAACAGGAGGAGGAGGAGGAGATGCAAATGTGCGGCGTCCCGCGGTGGCCCATTCCTCTTCAGCGCTTTAATCCAATCCCTCTGCGATGGAGGCCATTATCCCCCGACACCCACGCACGAATAACGTCCCCCACGAAGACACACGAGCCACGGAGCCTTATCAAGCACACAATGACACGAGGAGCAGACGGAGGCTTTTCCCTCTGCGCCATTACACTGATGTACGGTAATTCACTGGACTGAGGAGAGAGGGGGAGAGATGGGGGAGAACAGGCCCGGGATAATGAAGAGATGCAGCATTTTAAGGCGAGACGCTGCAGGTGAACACGGAAAACCAGTAAATGTAGAGATTTGAAACTAGGCTCGAAAAAAAATCCTCGTTTTTTGTTCCAAAGCTCAATGAATCTGTCAGGAATTAGATCTATAAAAATCCTTGTGTAAACAAATCTTGTAGTTGAGTGTGAGTCTGTAAAGTGTGGCGTCTGTAGGAGAGACTAAAGTGAAGATGTTGTTAGAGTTTGGAGAAAACGGCTCTAAAACATGGCTTTGACACGACCAGGTTGGATTAATGGCCTTCAGGGTTCACTGTCCCGACTGCAGCTGCAACTGGCTGTTCCCAAAACCACCACAAACTTCGGGGAGAGTGAGCTTTCTCTCTGTCAGATGTTCGGTCTCAACTTATATAGTGCTTTCTACCTTCCTCAGGCCCAAAGCGCTTAACAGAAAGGAACCAGTCACATTCACCCTCTCATTCATACACCAGTGTACGCAGACACTTAAAACACCGTAAAACTCTAAACCAGGTCAAAGATGATCTAAAGCCATTCATGCATTTAGAACTTCACAACTTGATTATTGTAACTCTGTACATTGGTCTTGGTCAGCGTTCAATTCGTCGCCTCCAGAGGGCGCTAAACGCAGCTGCCCGTCTCCTTCAGGGACCACAAAGAGACAGCATTACACCCCGGTGTCAGCTGCTCTACATTGGTGTCCTGTGTATTATAGGAAAAGGTTTAAGCTCCTCTGTGTTTGGCTGAGCTTCTGCTATAGGGCTCTGACATCTGCTCCTGACACACCAAACATGTCAGTATTTCCGAATGAAGAAGCGCGAGAAAGACCAGGGAGCGACACGGCCATGATGGAGTCACTTCCTCTCAAAGCCACAAAATGTCAGAATAAGCAACGGAAAGAGAGAGTTTGGGCTGTTTTTACTCGGATGTTAATAAATAATCGTTCACACAGATTTCCCGTCCTCCTACACACCTGCCTGTTGCTCCTCACTCTGACATAAAAATAAGACGTTAAGGAGAAATCTTAACTCTGACCCCTGCAGGAACGTTGAGCAGTGAGAGATGCAGACGGTCAGAGTCAGATCCAGCATTGTAGGTTAAAAATGGCAAAAGTGAGAGCTGCGCTGGGTCATGAAGCGAAGTAGAAAATAGCAACAACGGGTGCTCTTCGAGGATGAAGATGTGGATGAAATAACAACATGAAGCCCTTGGAGAAAGGTAAAAATGGGCAAAAAAATCCAAGGCACTCTGAAGGTAAATAAAAAGTCCTTTATTGTCAGGGCACAGAGAATCAGTTGTGCCCAGCTGTGCTTATACACAAGTCATGTGACAAAAAAAATGTCACGTGAACAGACCACATGATTGACAAAACAGGGATAAATACACACACACACACACATACACACACACACACACACACACACACACACACAGGTCGACAGAGGGTGTGTCGACATGAGACAACCAAACCCACAGAGCGTCAACACAAAAGCAAAAAGGTAAAGAGTAGGTGAGAATGTCACACATATGGGTTCCGTATTTACAAAAAAACACTTGCTCAAGTGTGTTAAAAAGTGAGTACAAAAAGGGTCATGTATACATAAGCAAAGAACCAGCACAAAGAAAAACAGAAAAATCCAGGTCATCATTGAGACCAGGAAATTTAGTAGCTTTCAAGCTTTCTATCCTTTCCCTTTGAGAGAGGAGAGACAACCGATCACCTCCTCTAATGTTGGGTGGGATGGCGTCTATGACCATAACTTTGAGGAGATTGATTTTGCATGAAACAGAGGATTGAAAATGTTGGGCAATAGGATAATTAAGGTTATTACTCCTTATGGTGTATTTGTGTTCAGAGAAGCGGTCTTTTAAGCGTCTTTTTGCCCGGACTATGTAAAACATCCACAGGAGCAGTCCAGCCTGTAAATGACATACGTGGTGTTGCAGTTCGCAAAGTGGCGGCACTTAAAAGTGTTCGAACCTGCTGAGTCTTTAAAAATAGCTGTTGTGTTTATGTGACAGCAGTGGTTGCAGGAGCCACAATGGTAAGTACTATTGGAAGAAAGGTCTTTTTTTCAGAGGGCAGGTAATTCTTTACCAAGAGGTCCTTAAATGTGGGTGCTCTGCGTGAAGCAAAAGATGGGGAATCATTAAAGACTGGAGCAAGAGTGTAGTCACTTTTGAGAATGTCCCATTTGCTTTTTATAATGTCTTTGACTGCATCAGACAAATGGCTATGTCTTGTTGTTGATGGAGGACCTTTGCCTCTTGTTGAAAAGTTGTGTTCTTTGTTGACTTTTTGCTTTGGATAGTGCGTTGTTTAGAGTGCGTCTCTTGTGTCCTCTGTTGCGAAACCTTTGGTATATGACATTTGCTTGTTGTTCAAATTCACAGATCCTCCTCAAGCCATAAGGGATGTTTGAAATTAAACTGTTACGATGGAAAGTGTCTGCTCTTAAAATTGTATTTTATCAGTAGGTTTTCTGTAGATGGTTGTGTGGAGGTGGCCATTCACATCCACAGAAATAGACAGGTCCAAAAAAATGAATGATTTTGTTGCTAAATTCCAAACATAGTTTAATTTTCGTATTGATATTGTTCAGAAAAGTGTGAAAGTCCTGAAGCTGCACCTCCTCTCTTCCCATAATGCTGGATTATCAGATCCAGCATTAATGGTCTCTGTCCTAGAAACCTCCCGTCTCCTCGTCCCTCCTCCTGCTCGTGCACTGCTCCATGTTTACAGATGGGTTTCTCCAAAGGAAAAGCGGAGCTGAGATTCTGCTGAATATTTCATGCAGCGGCTCATGCATGTTTCAGGGACGGTTCTTCAAATGCACAACTCTGCAACAACTCACGAGATAATAACTGTACTCTGACAACCAAGAGGAAACCGGAGCTAAACTAGGGCTAAACCAGGTTTAAACCAGGTCTAAACCAGGTCTAAACCAGGACTTAACCAGGCCTAAACCAGGACTAAACCAGGACTAAACCAGGTCTAAACCAGAGCCACATCGTTGTGTCTCGGCAGAGGAGGCAAAGATAAAGTTTTCAGACTGTAGATGAAACTAACCTTTTCTTCCACTTAATCCCGGGTTATGGCAGAGAGGATGGACTCGTGAATAACTCAGACGATGTACATGATCCTTCACCCTCAAACTCTGCATCACATTCCCATTTATTTCACATTTATTTTGGAGGAACCAGTGCCACTTTTCATTGTCTTGAGTTTCACCTCTTGGTTTGTTGTTTCATGGTTTCTGTCGTGAACGCGGCTGTTGGAGGAAAAACCAGCCGCCCTTAAACCATCGGCCACAGTTTGACATAAATCCACATTACGAGGCTTCTTTACATCTAAAATATCCACTCACATTTAGTTCTTTCATGACCAAATAAATATTTTCTCAGATAGTGAAGTTTGAAACATGAGCTTCGTCTTTGAGTCTGAAATATAGCGCTCTAGTTGTTATTACTTTCCTCAGTAAAAACACAGTGATTTCAGTGAGTGCTGCTGCCCTTTAGCAGATCTTTGAGTCCCGCCTGGTTCTGTTCCAGGAGCAGAGCGGCTCCAGGGCCTCTCGCTCAGATCAGACCCACAGGAGAGGCCCCTCCGCTGAGGCCCCTCCACTGAGGCCCCTCCACTAGGCTCAGGCTTAATTACACCAGCGCTAAAATAGATCTGGAGGAGAGCGAGAGCGAGGTGTCGCCTGGAACAGCTTCTGTAATGTACGAGTTTAATAAAGAGCTGCGTTTCAGATCCTGGAACTTAGACCTGGTTTCAGTCCTTGTTCAGTATTCATTAAGTTTGGTTATTACTCCCTTTTTTTAATCTGGTTTCATTAAGTCCGAGCAGCAGATGCACGATATTCCCATAATAACATTAAACATTCATACAGCAGAAGCGCAGGGATTCTGCTTTCCGCTGGTGTTCGGTAATAACTTTGTTGGTTAGAAAATGCGATAAATAAAGTAATAAATAGCCAGTAGTTTCAGTTTCTGCAGCGCCGGCTCCAGGACAAACTGTCGGAAGGGCATCAGAGTTACTGAAGGAGCAAAAAGACATTCACACTATTGAAACACATGTGATGCCACTAAAGCTGAAGGTGCAAACATTTGTTCATTAACTGTTCGCCTGTTCCCTGCCTGTATGTGCAAAGCTGTGGTGGAAGTGTGTTGGTGAAGTGTGTTGGTGAAGTGTGTCGGTGAAGTGTGTTGGTGAAGTGTGTTGGTGAAGTGTATTGGTGAAGTGTGTTGGTGAAGTGTGTTGGTGAAGTGTGTTGGTGAAGTGATTGTCTCCACGGGCGTCTCAGTGGGAATGATCCAACCTCAGCGTGAGTTTAGACACAATTATATCCAACAACAACAGCACAAAGTATAATCCCAGGATAAACGCAGATGTGGAACAGGCCTGAGGAGCGAGAGGAGCGAGAGGAGCGCCTCAAACATCCACCAAATAAAGATGATAATCCTGGCTTTTATTATTGTAACTCTGTGTAACTGGTTTCAATAAGACGACCCTCGAACTGTGTGAAATCCATCAAACTTTAACTGTTTCACCAAGTCTTTATCAGTGACGCCTCCATTCACAGGGAGCCACATGTTACTGTATAATGTCGAGGCTGCTATTACAGTGCATATAAGTCCATCATAAATCATTCCACAAACAGCTCAGTATCTCCAGGAGCCCAGACCAGTTCACAGGAGGTTCATTTAGGGAGAGGCAGCACTGCAGGGTTGTGTTTCAAGTGCCTTAAGTGAGCAGTCTGGCCATGTGGTGCACACAGAACAATCTCTCTCTAAATGTGGAGAAGACAACAGAGATTGTTGTGGACTTTCGAAGAGCGCGCTCCTCTAACAATCAACGGTGCTGCAGTGGAGAGGGTGACCAGCACTAAGTTCCTGGGTGTGCACATCACAGAGAACCTTTCCTGGACCATGCACACTACATCACTGGTCAAGAAAAGTAATCAGCGTCTCTACTTTTTCTGCAAGTTAAGAAGATCTAGAGTCCCAGCCTCCGTTATGTGCAACTTCTACAGAGGGACTATAGAGAACATCCTGACCAGCTCCATCACTCTGTGGTTCTTCTACAAAGGGACTATAGAGAGCATCCTGACCAGCTCCATCACTGTGTGGTTCTTCTACAGAGGGACTATAGAGAGCATCCTGACCATCACTGTGTGGTTCTTCTACAGAGGGACTATAGAGAGCATCCTGACCAGCTCCATCACTGTGTGGTTCTTCTACAAAGGGACTATAGAGAGCATCCTGACCATCACTGTGTGGTTCTTCTACAGAGGGACTATAGAGAGCATCCTGACCATCACTGTGTGGTTCTTCTACAGAGGACTATAGAGAGCATCCTGACCAGCTCCATCACTGTGTGGCTCTTCTACAGAGGGACTATAGAGAGCATCCTGACCAGCTCCATCACTGTGTGGTTCTTCTACAGAGGGACTATAGAGAGCATCCTGACAGCTCCATCACTGTGTGGTTCTTCTACAGAGGGACTATAGAGAGCATCCTGACCAGCTCCATCACTGTGTGGTTCTTCTACAGAGGGACTATAGAGAGCATCCTGACCAGCTCCGTCACTGTGTGGTTCTTCTACAGAGGGACTATAGAGAGCATCCTGACCAGCTCCATCACTGTGTGGCTCTTCTACAGAGGGACTATAGAGAGCATCCAGACCATCACTGTGTGGCACGGCGCCAGCACTGCCTCCTGCTGAAGGAGCCTGATCTAAGGGGAACTCATAATCTGAAAGTACAATGTATCCATTCCACCCTAAAAAGTCATTGTATAACACGGAGAGGAGTAAATCTGTGGAATAATTTAGATGAAGACTTAAAAGGTGCAGCTAGTCTACAGTAATTTAAAAGACAGTATAAGAGAAGTGTGTTTGAGAAGTTTGCTGGAGACATGTGACCTTGTCTCTCAGTCACTCTCCTTAAGTAATCTGTATTACTATGAACTTGTGAAATACCACATCATTGCTGATATAATCAACTGTCACCAACTCTATCAACCAAATCTATTTAATCTGTACGAAAGGAACTCGAGATAAATTACAAGCATTAAAAATGCTGTTATGGCCTGCTTCTGCTGGTCATTACAAATAAAATAGAATTGGGGCAGGCGAGATGTGGACCTGTTGTAGGGCCCCCCTCTCTACCAGCTTTTAACTTTTTAACTTTTTAGCTTTTTAACACACCTCACAAATAGGGAAAACAATAAAAAACACTGACAGAACAATCTTAACCAACATTATTACAGTTGAAGCAGGTCTGATAGAAATGAGAAACATGATAAATTTGATGATGATACTTTTGAGAATGCTATTATAGTCATTATTATGGTGATAATAATATATGTATAATAAATATGTGCACTAGTAATGCATATATATTTATACATATGTCGGTATGTGTATATATATGTATATCTAAAACACTATGACTACTTAACAATAAGTAAATCAGTAGATGGTGACCAGAAAGCTAATATAGGCAATGATATACAGTGAGGAAAATAAGTATTTGAACACCCTGCTATTTTGCAAGTTCTCCCACTTAGAAATCATGGAGGGGTCTGAAATTGTCATCGTAGGTGCATGTCCACTGTGAGAGACATAATCTAAAAAAAAAATTCCACAAATCACAATGTATGATTTTTTAACTATTTATTTGTATGATACAGCTGCAAATAAGTATTTGAACACCTGAGAAAATCAATGTTACAGTGGTACAGTAGCCTTTGTTTGCAATTACAGAGGTCAAACGTTTCCTGTAGTTTTTCACCAGGTTTGCACACACTGCAGGAGGGATTTTGGCCCACTCCTCCACACAGATCTTCTCTAGATCAGTCAGGTTTCTGGGCTGTCGCTGAGAAACACGGAGTTTGAGCTCCCTCCAAAGATTCTCTATTGGGTTTAGGTCTGGAGACTGGCTAGGCCACGCCAGAACCTTGATATGCTTCTTACAGAGCCACTCCTTGGTTATCCTGGCTGTGTGCTTCGGGTCATTGTCATGTTGGAAGACCCAGCCTCGACCCATCTTCAATGCTCTAACTGAGGGAAGGAGGTTGTTCCCCAAATCTCGCAATACATGGCCCCGGTCATCCTCTCCTTAATACAGTGCAGTCGCCCTGTCCCATGTGCAGAAAAACACCCCCAAAGCATGATGCTACCACCCCATGCTTCACAGTAGGGCTGGTGTGCTTGGGATGGTACTCATCATTCTTCTTCCTCCAAACACGTTTAGTGGAATTATGACCAAACGTTCCATTTTGATCTCATCTGACCACATGACTTTCTCCCATGACTCCTCTGGATCATCCAAATGGTCATTGGCAAACTTAAGACGGGCCTTGACATGTGCTGGTTTAAGCAGGGGAACCTTCCGTGCCATGCATGATTTCAAACCATGACGTCTTAGTGTATTACCAACAGTAACCTTGGAAACGGTGGTCCCAGCTCTTTTCAGGTCATTGACCAGCTCCCCCCGTGTAGTTCTGGGCTGATTTCTCACCTTTCTTAGGATCATTGAGACCCCACGAGGTGAGATCTTGCATGGAGCCCCAGTCCGAGGGAGATTGACAGTCATGTTTAGCTTCTTCCATTTTCTAATGATTGCTCCAACAGTGGACCTTTTTTCACCAAGCTGCTTGGCAATTTCCCCGTAGCCCTTTCCAACCTTGTGGAGGTGTACAATTTTGTCTCTAGTGTCTTGGACAGCTCTTTGGTCTTGGCCATGTTAGTAGTTGGATTCTTACTGATTGTATGGGGTGGACAGGTGTCTTTATGCAGCTAAAGACCTCAAACAGGTGCATCTAAATGTAGGATAATAAATGGAGTGGAGGTGGACATTTTAAGGCAGACTAACAGGTCTTTGAGGGTCAGAATTCTAGCTGATAGACAGGTGTTCAAATACTTATTTGCAGCTGTATCATACAAATAAATAGTTATAAATAGTTGGATTTTTTTTTTTTTAGATTATGTCTCTCACAGTGGACATGCACCTACGATGACAATTTCAGACCCCTCCATGATTTCTAAGTGGGAGAACTTGCAAAATAGCAGGGTGTTCAAATACTTATTTTCCTCACTGTAAAAAAACAAGAGACAACTATAAAACTAAGTAAATACACTCAGAAGTCACACACTTTTCTATTTTCGCTCTATGTTTTTCATACTTGTAAGTTTCATCAGATTTTCAACCTATGACATGCAAAAACTTAAAATGAATAATGCTACTAATCAAAAATTGTATTTTGAATATGGGGTGGGCGCTCATACGCTTTCTTGCTTCAGCCTACTCCTTTTGAGTTATTTATTTTTATTTATTTAGTTTTTTTGTGAAAATGTAATGTATTGATGTAAATATTGTAAATAATAGCTTAATGCAGCTTATGCGCAAATTCAACATGGAAGAAACAGCTGCATTCATTCACCTCATCACCGGCAGCGCTCTCCAATCATCCAATCACAGACCCCGCTCAAGCCGCACCTTCACGACAGCCAATCACCGCAGCTGCTCATCCCCGCTCATCGCTCAGGATCCCCTTGCTAAGCTCCGTGGTCAATCACGCTTGCCAGCCGTGCTACGACCCTCCTCCACCCCTTTCTCCACCTGGCCTCTCCTCGTCTCTGCTCGTCATCGACTGGCCAACCTAGGATTTCTCCACCACCACCAGGGTCCAGGCTCGGGGGAAGATTCTGGTTATCATTCATCATTGCCGTGCATTTCACATCGTTCGTTCGATCTTCCGCCGGGATCTGAGCCCGAATAATATTCATATTCATTAATTAAACACTCATACTGCACTTTGTCTCTGTGAGTCTTATCAGGTTGAATTGTAAATAATAGCTCAAATAAATAAATCAAATCAAATCAAGTCTGGGCTGTTTTAGGATCTGTTATACCTGAATCTGTTATAAACGTACGGCTGCTACTGATGAGCCCGAGCTGAAACAGGAGCGTCGCATCATTCAGAAACAAGGGCGCCGAGGAGCGACAAGAATATCCTTCGTGCAGGATAAACAGAGGAAGAGAGAGACATAGGTACGCACTTATGGGAATGTGACAAGCGATGCTAGGGCAATAAAATGAACAGCACTGAGACGCCACCGGGGTCCAGACCAAATCACCTCGAGGTCTGCATCTGGACCTGAGAGCAGAGTTTGAGAAGGCCTGCTCTAGATCGTCATTTATCTGTTGTTTGCCTAAAGCATAAACAAATATTGTCTTCTTTATTTTCCTAAAACAGAAGTTTGGGAGTAGTGGACTGTGATGCAAATCAGGAATAAACCAAGTCCTTCCACAGGATTAAACATGGTCTGAACCAGGACTAAACTGGACTTACAGTAACTCTGACCAATGCTGGGTTTACACATAGGCACGATGCGTTACAAATGGCATTTTTCCGTCATTCGTGACATGACTTAACGCATCTCAATGGGATTCTTAACAGAGGCATCTGCTCGTGATGTTCGTGGAGAAAGTTTTCAGCCGTCAAAAAATCTTCCACGAATGTCACGATTCACCCTCTGTTCGTGGAGTTCGCAACGGAGCGTGTTCTTTCGTGATGCGTAGTGGCGCTTCGTAATTCAGCGTGAGAGCATTCGTAGTGCAGTTTTCACGCTCAAAATGGACAGAAACACACACTACGCCAAACCTTAATGTTCGTACCTGCACTATGCCAAAGAAAAGTCACACAAAGTCGGCCAGTCCGTGCTCCAGGCCCAGGACAGCACCTGCTCCTGCCGCTCCTCAGGTGCTGAAGTTGTTCCTCCGGCTTTTCTTCCTGTGGTCATTCCTCCTGATGTTCGTGAGCCAGTTCCTGCCACCCCTATTGCCGCCCCGCTGGAGAACCTGACTGTTATATATTTGTCCCGATTTTCCGCGCGTTTGTGTAAAAAAAAAAAAAAACGTAAGAAGGGTGCTTTTCCCGCACTTCTTACTGTCCCTGAATGCATCTCCCACGCTGCTTTACGCACTGACCCAAACAACAACGCGTGGTTACAGTAGCTCTAACATAAGTGTTAAGGCTTATTTACAACTTCTGACATGTAAAACAAGCGGCGATGAGCGCAGCAGGTGGAGACAGGCCTGTTGTTCTGGATTATGCTAAAGAGGTTTTTTTTCCAAATGGAGATCGACCAGACGAGTGAGAGTCATGGATAAAGAGGTGAAGAGTTCTACGACAGATCCCCAGAAGATCGAGTGCACAGTGAGTGTAGTGTTTTTATGCTTAATGTGGAGTAAAGTCTGGCTGAATGTGCCGCTGTTGCACAGACTCATTTGGCATAAAGCGTGTGTGTTTATTGCTATTGTTTGTCTTGATAGATTCAGCGTTTGCCTGTGTTACACAGTGACAGGATAGTTTAGGGTTGAACTGTTGTGACAGTCCCATAGGTTAACTAAGGTGGTCATACCGCCTTTGCGATGCCCAATCCCGTCAGATCTTGGAAGCTAAGCAGGGTAGGCCCTGGTTAGTACTTGGATGGGAGACCGTTCAGTAACACCAGGAAGCCTAGCGAATGTAGTGAGTGAGTGGTTGGTGGTGGTGGCTGATGTGCGCAGACTGGTTGCCTCGCTTATCATCACCGAGTATGGAGTGAATGAATAATGCACCAAATTGTAAAGCGACTAAGAGCGTCTGGAAAAGCGCTATATAAGACTAATGCATTATTAGTCTATGAAAAAACTATTGCTATTCTACAGTATATTCCATATATTCCAGGCCCGACGCTCAGATGGTCTTTGCTTTTTGTGTAACCCGATTTGGCCAGAGCCCAATGAGTCAGGTGAGAGCAGGGCGGAGCAAGACGCCTTTGCTCCGCCTCCAACCCGGTGTGTGCGGCAGGCGGCTTGTCCACATTCACCCGATTCTTGACAGATTTCTGACAGAACTCGACAATTCCCAATGACCCGCAACAGCTCGCAGCAGTGCGGGACGCATGTTCGTGACCGTGCGTAATAATAACGACAACAATAATTGTTGTCGTTATGTGTAAACCCAGCATAAAGTGGGTTGTCATGGCGTCTGAGGGTTGATGTTTTCAGTAAAATGAGTTCTGGTCGGGTTGGCAGTAACTTTGAATATTCAATCATCCAAATGTCGTCGCTCAGGACCAGGGACGAGCAGCTGAGCAGAGTGTCCGTCTCCTCTGGGTTTAATCGTCGTCCAGTCTGACCTTTCTCCATGGAAATATTTGTCTTGTAGTCAAATGTGATTGTGTCTGAGGAGGCCAGTTTTGCATTTAGCCTCGTCCTTTTTCACCTGCAGCGAGTTCGTCTCTTCACTCTGGACTGAAGAGCAGAAGGTGAGTGACGGACAGGAGCAGATCCACAGACCGGACCAGGTTAAGTCTCTTTTTTCATTGTATTTGTTGTTGCAGAGAAGTGTGGAGGGAACAGGGCAGGGCACCGGTAAACTAAACCAGTCTGGTATCAGAAAAACAGTTTAGGTTCTACCGGTATCCAACAAATGTAAGAAGGAACCGAAAAAAATCTTCTCTGTTTCGATCAGGGGTCTCAAACTCATTTGGACTGGGGGCCACAAATGCAAACCCAGTGTTGGTCGGGGGCAACAGACGAAGCCTTTTTTAAGTCAATTATGATTTAGCAACTTTTTATTGTTTGCTGTAATAAACCTTAAAATAGACTGTACATTAACTATCTGCACATTTTTAAGCTTACAGAGGTTTCCAATCGGCCAAACATTTGCTGAGCTTCTAAATTAGAAATTACAGACTTAGAGAATTAATGTTTTAGTAATTAATCTCATTGTGGTTCAGGTAAATTGGTTCAGGGCATCAGTGAATGATCTTTCAGGAGTCAGGTCCAGTTTCTGTCTGTTTGCCTATTTAGAAAGAAATGCAAAATGTAATTCAATGTCATTTTAATGTAGTGTAGAAAGGCCCAACCAGGGACTGGAGCTGATAATGAGCACTAGCAATAAGCTTCACCTCATGTAAATAATGTGGAGTCATTGGCCTCAGGCCTTTGTGTGACCTACAGTTAGAGAATGGATGGGGCTTATATTTTTTACCATCAATGTTGCTGTAATTATTTGCAGTATTTTTATACATTTCCATATTCTCTATTTTTAATGTAACTATGGATCATGTGTTTGCACGTGTGTCCCAAATAAAGATTACATTAATTGACATGATAATGTTGCTCTGAGAGAGAGATGGAGAGAAAAGGCTTTTAAACACTAATTACGATGTGTTCACTTTGCAAAGTCATAAAGGTAAAGATGGTAAAGGTGCTTCATGCTGCTGTAACTTTTCCAGCACATGTTTAGCTGAACAACTAAAGTTTCTCCTCACGTTCTGACAGTCTCCACCTGTTTCAGAAGCTCCTCTCTCAGTCCGCTGCTGTTAGTCCGTTTCTTTGTTGAGAAAAGTTGATAAGTCGTCTGCAAAAGCGCCGCATCTCCCTTCCCGTCTGATGTTGTGGTCATTCTCGCCTCCGCAGCAGCATTGGTGCTACCGGCGGTGCCTCATGGGAAATGTAGTTCTAACGTGTTTAATGTTATAAAAATCTATATAATTCAATGGTTTAATGCAATTTACCGGCCGGCCGCATGTAATATAAATAAGACATCATCTCGCGGGCCGCATTTGGCCCCCGGGCCGTGTGTCTGAGACGCCTGGTTTAGATCCAAGTTTTGACGCTGTTTGTCAGGATAATAATAATAATACATTTTATTTGTAATGCACTTTACATTTGACACCAAATCTCAAAGTGCTACAGTGGACAACATAGTTAAAAACAATACAAGCATTAGCTGTTAAAATAAGCTTGTGTAAAAAGGTGGGTTTTAAGTCCTTTTTTAAATGCGTCCACCGTTTGCGGGGCCCTGAGGTGGTCCGGGAGGGCGTTCCACAGGCGGGGAGCAGCGACTTCAAAGGCCCTGTCGCCCATTGTTGTTTAAAGAAAGTTACTTGTTTAGAACATGATTTTTTTCACCCCAATTTTTGCCTGTTTCATTTTGTTTGCCCAATGTTTGCCCAATTTATTTCTCTTATTTTCAGTTTCCCCCATTTTTGCCAATTTTTGTTTTAATTTTCTCACTACATTTTTAGTGCAAATTTTTATTTTCTTTATCATTAATATTTTCCTATTTTGCCCCATTTTTCTCCTCATTTTTTAGCACTTATATTTTCCCTATTTTTCCCATTTTCGCCCATTCATGCCCCATTTTTCCAAAACATTTTCCACACTTTTTCCTTATTTTTACCACAATTTCTCCAAATTTTCCACCACTTTTTTTTCAGAAAAAACAAAACAAAAAACATTTTGCCCCATTTTTCAAATGTATTTTTACACAATTGATTTCTATTTTCCCATTTTTCCCCCCTTCATTTTTGCTAATTTTTTATTACTAATATTTCCCCTATTTGCTCCCATTTTTTCAGACTTTTCTCTTGTTTCCAAACTTTCCCTGTTTAGTTTCTGGATTTTGAGGTTCTCCTGTGTTGTAGGTGATGGAGGTTCTTCTGTGTTGTAGGTGATGGAGGTTTTCCTGTGTTGTAGGTGATGGAGGTTCTTCTGTGTTGTAGGTGATGGAGGTTCTTCTGTGTTGTAGGTGATGGAGGTTCTTCTGTGTTGTAGGTGATGGAGGTTTTCCTGTGTTGTAGGTGATGGAGGTTCTTCTGTGTTGTAGGTGATGGAGGTTCTTCTGTGTTGTAGGTGATGGAGGTTCTTCTGTGTTGTAGGTGATGGAGGTTTTCTTGTGGTTCCTCTGGCTGTGCTCAGCTCCGGTGCTGTCGTCAGAGACAGAGAAAGAGCTGTGGTACGAGCCCAGGCCCCAGACGTGGCACAAGGCCCGAGAGATCTGCAGGAGGTACAGACCATTCTGAGGAGGAGCCACTGCTTAGTCTGATTCGAGCCGAATGGAAAAGTAGTTGTAGTTTCTCTCATGGTGGTTTAACCTGTACCAGATATGGGAGCTAAGGTTAGGGTTACAGCAAAGTCGTGTTTCACTTAAAACAGATCTCACACCTATTGTTAGAAACTAGAAGGTCTTGGCTTTCAAATGCAGTATCACTCTGGTATATTATAGGCTGTAAGCTCCTATCAATACGCTTTGAGATTTGAATATGCATAATTGCTAACCCTAACCCTAAGCTGGCAGGTAACAGGTAAATATATGAAAAGTATGTCCTCTCCTCATTATAAGTTAAAGGGCTTTATGCACAGTTTCCCCACGTGACGTCTCCCTGGACAATTAGCCATACGCTGTACTTCCTGTACTATAAAGAGGTCGCTCAGGATTTGGTAAAGGACGAGTTACTGATAGACAGTCACTGCAGCATGTTACAAACGTCATGTTCACTGTGAATCCTGCCCCAAAGGAAACGCCAGCACTTGTTAAGGAGCTTTTATCTTGGAGCTAAAGGCTGGTGTTGATAATATAACATGTGCTGTAAATAGATGAATATATCATTTAAACTACTTACAGGCCGATTCTTTTTTGACAAAAAACATCCATCGTTATGAACACAGAGGTTTCCTTCAGTGAAGTCGTTCACTTTTACTCACTGTCCTTTACCAGGACACCCTGGGCTATCGCTTCATTTCTGTGGGACCTGCTCATTTTTAATGGGAAGAGATAGCGGACAGGAAGTACAGCGCCGGGTTTGACGTCCAGGCGGAAATCACGTGAAACTTACGATTTCACGTGATTTACGATGAGTTTAGTGGTATGGGACACCGAAGCACCAACGCAGACATGGGGAGAACATGCAAACTGCAGATTCAGAACAAACACGGAAACAAATGTGAAGGATGAAACGCGTGTAGAAATGTAGAGAGTCTTTGGCGAGCGACTGATGATCGTGGTGTTTCTGCTGTTTCAGTCATAACGCAGACCTGGTCACGCTGCAGGGCCAAGGTAACCTGGGAGATGTGGAGATGTTCAGCTTCCATGCCTGGCTCGGGCTGAGGAACACCAGCTCGGGCTGGCGGTGGAAGAACGGACTCCAGGAGAGCGACATCGGAGACGTGTTTGCTGAGGGTCAGCCACAGAGAGGACACGAGTGTGGGAAGATCATTCGCGCTCAAAAAAAGTATGTGAGTCTGCTCCATCAGAGCGTCCACAGACTCTGCTTCTTCTCTGATTCTTCTGTTTGTTAGTAGATGGACAGAACTAAAAATAGAACAATGTTTCATCTGCAACCTTTACTCCATTCTAGTGCTCCTGCTTATGATTAATGACAGAACCTGCAATGGATTTTATTTATAATGCACTTTACATTTGGTGAACAAATCTCAAAGTGCTACAATAAAATGGCAGTAAAAGCAGTGAGTATAAATGTGACAGTGTGATGAGTATAAGGTTAGGGTATACTACAGCTGCACGATTTTTCTGACTGATATTGCAATTTTAATACTTTACTTTCTCTAAAAATCGTGTTGCTCTCTTGCCCCAGGCAGATCAGGGTCTGTGAATCAGCTGTGCTTGAATGTGCCCAGATCCCGTTTAATGCACCTGACAAAAGAACGAGCAGCAAAATGGTTTGCAGCGGCCCAGGCTGAATCCATTTACAGCACAATTTATCTGTACTTTAACTGCCCCATTTAAATAAAAGAATACATACATGAGGTTTAATAAACACAGCCCTTTCATTCAATCCTCCTGACCCTCTCTCTCCCCAGAGCCTACGCCGACGCCTGTGACCAAAAACTCTTCTTCTTCTGTGAGGACTCCACCGACAGGCCCACATTTGTGCCTGAGGCCAAACCCTGGGCTGAAGCGATGCAGCACTGCAGGAACCTGAGTCTGCGGTTCATGACCTTCAACACGGACACTTTTTACGACAATGCGATTTGGTGCTCGCCAGACTTCCCGGTTTGGATTGGCCTGCACCACGACGGTGAGCACTTCACCCTACACAGAGGAATGTCAGTTATCAGAGCTGAGCCCATATTAACCTCTTACATTTTGGTTTTACCCAAATCTAAAAGCTTCTCGGAGCTCACAGCCTATAGGCCAGTGCAAAGCCTCATTTGAAAGCTAAGACCTCTAAAACTGGTGATAACATTATTGTCGTTTTGTCACTGCATTTTTATCACATTTTTGGAGCATTTTCTCATGTTTCTCATTTTGCCATATTTCTGTCACGTTTTTGTTGTTTTTGAAAACGTGACAAAAAAGCGACGAAAACATAACAACAAAAACGAGGAAAGAGCTTAGGCCTGAGCTTGCAAATGAGGCATGACTCTTGCTTATAGGCTTTAAGCTCTCAGGTCAAGAAGCTTTTAGATTTGGGTAAAGCCGAACTGGAGAAAATGTGCTCGGTTAAGAGTTTAAATGATGTGCGTGTTCCGAGAGAAAGAGATGCACAGCCTGTCCCACTGTGGCGCCAGTTGGCACTCGCTCGGCCGTAATTGCGTTAACGCGACCAAAACTGGCGAGCATAGTGTACAGCAGTGGTCCCCAACCTTTTCATATAGGGCCTCAAAAAAATAAAAAAAACTCTTCCTCACCCTCCGCGGGCGGTCTCTCTCTTTCCTTCAAGCTCGGGTCCTCTACCGTCGGCCTGGGAGCTTGAGGGTTCTGCGCAGTATCTTTGCTGTTCCTAGAACTGCACTTTTCTGGACCGAGATGTCTGATGTATTTCCTGGGATCTGTTGGAGCCACTCCTCCAGTTTGGGGGTCACTGCCCCGAGTGCCCCAACGACCACGGGCACCACTGATGCCTTCACTCTCCAGGCCTTCTCTAGCTCTTCTCTGAGCCCTGGTATTTCTCTAGTTTCTCGTGTTCCTTTTTCCTGATGTTGAAGTCGCTTGGTATTGCTATGTCGACCACCACGGCTTTCCTATAGTATATTAGTGCTCTCTCTCTCTATATAAGTTAAGTTATCCGTTATTATTCTCTATAGAGACATGTGCTCTCTGCATCTGACCCATCCTCAGTGTCGCTGGGGCGAGCTGTAGGAGCAGTGAGCTGCTAGCGTGGGCCGGCGCTCGGGGCAAGTAGGGCCACTGTTGCCCCACTGATATATAGCCTATATACAGTATATCAACCCCATATTAGTGTTGGTAGATCCCCCTCAGTCGGGCTCTGGCACGTCAACCCTCACATCGACCTGCTGTGTTTCAGGAGCCGCCTGGAGCTGGAGCGACGGAGCACAGTCTGACTACAGGACCTGGGCAGGTGAGGAGGAGAAGGTGTCTGGGGAGAGGGAGGCTGTCCGTTCTCACATTTTGGTTCTTCCAGGTTCTGACCCTGGTTCTGCTCCTGGTCCTGGTTCTGGTTCTGGTTCTTGTGCGGCCGTCCTTTCTCTGAACAAGTACTACATGTGGAGGCACAACTGCTCCGAGGCCTTTCCGTTTGTCTGCAGCCGGAACAAAATGAGCATTATCCTCGTGCCGGAGCTGCTGAGCTGGGAGCAGGGGCTGGAGGTCTGCAAGAACATCTCCAGGTACAAACACCCTCACACTGACACAGAGGTCTGACACTGTCAGAAGGTCACTCTTTCTTGCAGGGTAATAGTGACAGGCAGACACGAGTTTACCTTCCCAGAGTGGATTTGAAACAACGGTTTATTTTTTCTGCTACTTCTCTCATCCCTCCAAACAAAGTTTACAGTGCCCCCTGTCTGTCAGAGGCCAGAGACACTGCAGAAAGTTAAAAAACAGTGTTTTCCTCCGTGCAGCGTAGAAATGTGATGTAATTAAACTGCATTTCAAAGCGTCTCGGTGTGCGTTGGCTTCAATGGCTTATCCTTATCACAGCGCTCGGACTGAGGGAGGTTTTACTGCACCAGGAGACAACAGCGGGTTTGAATAGTTCAGCTGTAAGTTCAGGTGGTCAGTGCGGGGCCAGAGCAGCCAGTGAAGGTGCTCTGCGAGGGGATATGGTCTGCATCATCCAGGTTTCCTCCAGGTGCTGTGTAAATGGCTGCACTAGTGTACATTCTGTTGTTTCCTCTATTTGGTACATGTGCGGGAGGCGGGACCTGACATGTTTTGGTTTGACCGCCCGCTCCTGCCCCAAGGCTGTGAGCATCTCGCCCGATTCCACAGAGTTATTGACGGGTCCTGCAAGTCCGCGGGTATCCCGCCCATTGCAGGTCTCTAGTCTGGAGGTCAGCAGGAACATCTCCAGGTACAGACCAGATCACAGTGATGTGTTTCCAGGCTCTGGAGTTTCTCGGTTTATATCAGAGGGCTGTTTCATAAAGCTGGATTACTCTGTAAAACTTGGCTAAGCCTGACTTATTGTGTCGTCTTTTCGGTTTCATAAACCAGGCTCACTCTGAGTCTGGCTCAGTTACTATGGAAATACAACACAGTCTCACTCCGAAAGCGTCATAAATTGACGAACGGTCAGTCGCCTTATGCGTAATATAGAACGCAAAAGGTCCCGTTTGCGTCTCCAGTAACGCAATGGGTGTGTAATGCATTTGAATGGGAGTCCAGGCGCGGCTCATTTGACGATATCGGACAGCTCATAGTATAGAACACGTAGTACAAATTCAGCTCGGTTTAGCCAACTATAAAACAATCAAAAATGCAAAAATGACTCGCTGTGTATTTGCAATTACAATAATGCTAAAGAAACATGCAAAATCACAGTCAACACTCGCTTGAATCCCTCGCAAGACAGGCAAAAGCTCATTCAGCACGCACACACAAGCGCAGAACTACAGGATTCATATTTGCGTGAATCTGAGGCCAAACTGTTGTTCATCAAAGCCAAAAAATGAAGGATCCAGGACAAACCAAGCCGGACCCAACACAATCACAAAAACTTCTTCAGGAACTTTTACAATATGGCATTGCATTACAGCAGTACGTATTTTAAAGTCTTTTCCCTACCTTCTGCTGTCTTCGTGGGACGAGTTCTCCAGTATTTAGTCCCACAAGTGGCGTGTCATGGTCCGGTTTTAATCCATGGCTTGCCGGGTCTTTGCCGGGCTTGTACCCGGCCAAGGTGCGCTCTGTTCGGGCTAGCTTTGAGCTGCGGCCCGCTGGAGTCCCATGGAGGATCGTAACGCCGATTTACACTTCCTCTGCAAAAGTCCTTTGGGTGAAAGTGATGCCAAGCGTCCACGATGATATAAATGTCCTTATGTTTGCCTCGGTCAGCCATTTAAGGTTCAAAGATAAGCATTTATTGATCATATGTTTCATTAGGCGCCAAGAACAAAACACGATCAGCTGTTCTGATTGACACCCGCGTCAACCAATGACACGCGTTCAAAACTGTGACGTCACTAAGAAGGCGGTCAATCTATATTTTTTATTGTTAAATATTAGTATTACACTAAACCTGCACTGCTGATACTGACTATAGCATTATTATTATTATTTTTTTTGCAGTCTGTTTACTTATTATTATTTACTGTGTACACTTTTTGTCCCCACAAAGTCCTTGTATATAAGATACCACTATTTACTAATTAATTGTTGTTTATTTCACATGTCCTGCCTATTTGCACACCCTGAGTGTTTCTAAGAGCTGAATGTAACAAGTACATTTCTCCATTGTGAGGTCAATAAAGGCTATCTTATCTTATCTTATTAGCCTTATTTACGTCATTGAGCAGAATAATCTGAAAGCACATTTAAGGTTTGGATTGGAGGCCTTTTTTATTTTATTTTTAGAATTATTATTTTTATGAATTTTTCAGCAATTAAAGACGGTTTACTTCACACATCTCTTGTATGAAACAGGTGCATAAGAGAATGTATAGAAGTCAAACGTAGAACAGGAAAAAACTCTCACACACTGTATACTCCAAACACCAGTGTTCCTTTATTAGATGCAACGTTTCGGGCCAGTGGCCTTCGTCAGGCAAAATGTTTTTTATGAATGAGAAGCCATCCTTATATAGGGTGTGGCCTGCATCACAGGATGCTGTCATAATGGCCTATGGCAAAACGTAGGCAGCATATGTATACAACACACATCCAAACACAAAAAACAAAGCCAGGATATAGTGAATAAAATATACATATGTACATATATACAATAAAAACATCTAGTGGCACATGAAATACATGTGGGAAATGGATATATAAGACAGCTCAAAAATAGAGAAGATCTGCCTAATCTATGCAAATCAACATGTACACCAAGGAAGTTAACACAGCCTATAAACATAACATGGCATTGGAACCTCTATAGAGGTGTCAATAGAGAACTCTCTGTCTCTGTTCTCTGTCACCTGCATAACTCAGTATTGGGCTCACTCTGCTACCATAAAGGGCACATCTTAACATCCGACCCTCAAGGAACCCCCTCTTTTGTCAATAGGAGGGGAAAAATTAAAAGACTATTTGGTCCGTGCCAATGTCAGCCCCAAAGTCACATCTACCCAGACACTATTGACACCTATCCCTAATGGGAATTACAGATGTGGGAGTTGTGCACAATGTAACAACACTTATAAAACTTCTTTCTTCCAACATCCCCACAGTGGTAAAAAACATACCCATTTGCATCCACGTATGTGGTCTATTTATTGCGTTGCCCTTGTGGTTTAGCATATGTAGGAAAAACCATAAGAAAATTAAAACAAAGAATCAGCGAGCATAAGAGCTCAATACACAGAAATGACAGAGAATAGCTAGTAGCTGCTCATTTCAACGATGCACATCATGATGTCAGTGCTCTACGATTTTGAACAAGTCTCTCTTATAGAGGAGGAGACCATGACAAACTTTTGAAGAAAGAGAAAGCCTACTGGATTGTAACTTTACAGACCCTTACACCCAAGGGATAAATGTTTTTCTATAGAGGTTCCAATGCCATGTTATGTTTATAGGCTGTGTTAACTTCCGTGGTGTACATGTTGATTTGCATAGATTTAGGCAGATCTTCTCTATTTTTGAGCTGTCTTATATATCCATTTCCCATGTATTTCATGTGCCACTAGATGTTTTTATTGTATATATGTACATATGTATATTTTATTCACTATATCCTGGCTTTGTTTTTTTGTGTTTGGATGTATGTTGTATACATATTGTTTTGCCATAGGTCATTATGACAGCATCCTGTGATGCAGGCCACACCCTATATAAGGATGGCTTCTCATTCATAAAAAACATTTTGCCTGACGAAGGCCACTGGCCCAAACGTTGCATCAAATAAAGGAACACTGGTGTTTGGAGTATACAGTGTGAGAGTTTTTTCCTGTTCTACGTTTGGCTTCTATACATTCTCTTATGCACCTGTTTCATACAAGAGATGTGTGAAGTAAACCATCTTTAATTGCTGAAAAATTTATAAAAATAATCATTCTAAAAATAAAATAAAAAAGGCCTCCAATCCAAACCTTAAATGTGCTTTCAGATTCTTCTGCTCAATGACGTAAATAAGGCTAATAAATAAGATAAAATAGCCTCTCACAATGGAGAAATGTACTTGTTACATTCAGCTCTTAGAAACACTCAGGGTGTGCAAATAGGCAGGAAATGTGAAATAAACAACAATTAAATAGTAAATAGTGGTATCTTATATACAAGGACTTTGTGGGGACAAAAAGTGTACACAGTAAATAATAATAAGTAAACAGACTGCAAAAAAATAATAATGCTATAGTCGGTATCAGCAGTGCAGGTTTAGTGTAATACTAATATTTTACAATAAAAATATAGATTGACCGCCTTCTTAGTGACGTCACAGTTTTGAACGCGTGTCATTGGTTGACGGGGTGTCAATCAGAACAGCTGATCGTGTTTTTGTTCTTGGCGCCTAATGAAACATATGATCAATAAATGCTTATCTTTGAACCTTAAATGGCTGACCGAGGCAAACATAAGGACATTTATATCATCGTGGACGCTTGGCATCACTTTCACCCAAAGGACTTTTGCAGAGGAAGTGTAAATCGGCGTTACGATCCTCCATGGAACTCCAGCGGGCCGCAGCTCAAAGATAGCCCGAACAGAGCGCACCTTGGCTGGGTACAAGCCCGGCAAAGACCCGGCAAGCCATGGATTAAAACCGGACCATGACACGCCACTTGTGGGACTAAATACTGGAGAACTCGTCCCACGAAGACAGCAGAAGGTAGGGAAAAGGCTTTAAACTACGTACTGCTGTAATGCAATGCCATATTGTAAAAGTTCCTGAAGAGGTTTTTGTGATTGGGTTGGGTCCGGCTTGGTTTGTCCTGGATCCATCATTTTTTGGCTTTGATGAACAACAGTTTGGCCTCAGATTCACGCAAATATGAATCCTGTAGTTCTGCGCTTGTGTATGCGTGCTGAATGCGGTTTTGCCTGTCTTGCGAGGGATTCAAGCGAGTGTTGACTGTGATTTTGCATGTTCCTTTAGCATTATTGTAATTGCAAATACACAGCGAGTCATTTTTGCATTTTTGATTGTTTTATAGTTGGCTAAACCGAGCTGAATTTGTACTACGTGTTCTATACTATGAGCTGTCCGATATCGTCAAATGAGCCGCGCCTGGACTCCCATTCAAATACATTACACACCCATTGCGTTACTGGAGACGCAAACGGGACCTTTTGCGTTCTATATTACGCATAAGGCGACTGACCGTTCGTCAATTTATGACGCTTTCGGAGTGAGACTGTGTTGGGAAATATAGTCAGAGAACTTAGCCGAGTAGACTGAGCACAAGCTATGTTTCTTCTTCGTGGATCCAACACCAATGGGCAATGTAAATGACACAAGCAGGGTATTAGCGCCATCATCTGGCCAAAATATATGTTGGCCTCAAAAATGTGAAAAAGAAAACATGACATCACAAAATCATTGATGCAAAAAATTATAAATATACACCAACATTGTCTTTGTCTCTCATCTATGAAATACAAAGTTGTGTGACATATTAATGACGAGGCTGGGATCGATCTCGCAGTCTCGTGGTTGGGAGCCCTGTGCTCTACCATGGAGCTAACATAGCGGCACAAAGCTGTGGCCTGTGAAGCCGCTGCGTGTTCACGCTCGGTCATGATTTCTCAATGAACTCTGTGACCGTTAGTGTGGTCTGCTTATGTACGCGGCAGGTAGGGCTGTCACGATTTACATTTTTTGAGTCACGATTATTGTGAGAGAAAATATTGTGATTTTACGATTATTCACGATTATCGACCGAATGAAAGGAAAGAACTGATATTTTTAGTTTTTGTCTTTAAAAAGCTTTTTATTACTTGAACTTGTAAACATTCACCGTTTCTAAAAATGAAAAATGCTTTAAGATTGTTTTGCATTAAAATAAATAGGCCTACACTGAATAATACAAAACAATGTCAACTTTACTTCTTTATAATGACCATAATTATCATATTATTGACTATATATTATTAGGCCACAGTCTAGGCTGGGTTTCCTGTTCTCTAAAGTTCTGCTGCTGCTTCATTATTTGTCAATGTTTTGATGAACAGAGAATGAAACGTGTTTACAAAATGACTAAGGAGACTCTTTTGAACAGCTGATTTCCACATGTGCGCGGTTTCACTTTCCTTTCTGTTACGCTGAAGCAGAGCGGAGCGCGTTAGCTTTTTCTTTACATCCTGAGCCACTTTTTTTATGGAATTCTGCAGTTCGTTACCTTGACATTTACAGCGAAGGATTATCTCCAAGATGTGTTTATATTCGACGTAGCCGATATCAGGGTTTGCATAACGGATGTTCCATCGAACGCCTTGGTCATGTTTTGGATCCTAAAGACGTCCCACTCTGCTGACTTCCATCGTTTTTGGGTGGATACAACACTGGAGGAGAGCGTCCTTCTGCCTCGCTCAACTACCGCTGAGTTTACTCTGTTTATGGCGGCAGTAAACCGTGGCTTCTGAAATTCTTACGGAAAACCTGCCGCGTCCTTTTATAATCGTGATCATCGTAAAACCGGTTAATCTTGACATCCTTAACGGCAAGTGCTAATCAGTAGAACCTGTATTGAATTAGTGAGATTAGCCAGGCTCAGTGTCCCTTTGGTGAAACCCAGTAATCACAGCTTGACTTGTGCCTAACATAAGCCAGGATTTGGAGCCTAAGCCGAGCTTTACTGGGCGAGTTTGATGAAATAGCCCTCGGGAGTGGTTAATATTCCGGTTTTGTCTTTGTGTATATAAACGCAGTATATACACAACATTCGTTAACAAACATGCGGCGGCGAGTCTGAAGAGCTCCTGTTTCTGGAGTTTAATCATGAAGAACTGAAAGCAGTGAATATCGTCGGCATGCAGATTTATGTCAAACTGTGGGTGGATGGGGGTTCAGTCCACGGACACACAGCACAGAGCGACTGAAGGAGTTCTCCCTCCTATCGCTGAACTCCATCAGCTGAACTCTCTTCCTCCCTGGTCCACGTCGGAGCAAAGACAGGACGAGGAAATCCTCCTTATGTCGTCTGCTGTCGCTCAGGACGAGGAAATATTTAGCCCAAAGTGGAACAAGCCCCGAAATAAACCACAGCGGTAAAAGCAGATTCATAGGTTCACTCCTGAGCAGACGTCCCTTAATACGAGAAGATCCTTTATTTGAGCATAAACTGGGGATTTGTCCGTTACAACAACGCTGATGAAGCAAAGTCTGCCATTACACTTTAGTGTTTAGTTCGGTTTGTCTTCCTAACCCAGTGTCTGTCTCTGTGAAGTGTCGAGAACTTCAATCTGCTCAGTGTGGAGAAGAGCGACCTGCAGAACGTCCTGAGCCACACCACAGGAGCCACCAGCAACAAGGTACTCCCTCTGCTCTCAGTCTCACAGATGTTCCTCCTCAGTCTCACAGATGTTCCCCCTCAGTCTCACAGATGTTCCCCTCAGTCTCACAGATGTTCCTCAGTCTCACAGATGTTCCTCCTCAGTCTCACTGATGTTCCTCCTCAGGTGTGGCTGGGTCTGCGGTTCCTGGCCGGCTCCTGGTTCTGGTCTGATGGATCTGTGATGTCTCTGCCGTCGCTCCCGTCATGTCCTGAGGCCAGACTCGGCTGTGGAGCTCTGGTCCTCAACACCAGCTCCATAGAACCAGCCGACTGCAGCCAGGAGCTCAACGTGCTGTGCCACAGACGACAGTGAGACAGCTAGGGGATGGTCTGCAGGGTCTTTGAGATCAGACCTCATGAAGTTTGTTTTTTAGGATCGACTTGAGAAAAGACACAAAGAGACTGTGACAGGAATGAGAGAGCGGGTTGAGGAGAGGCTCATCCTGCCCCTCAGAGACTCGCTCTAAACTAGGGCTGATTCCGAAACCCTTAAATTATAGCCTGTAAGTCCTAACACTAGCAACTCATCCTTAACCTTTCACTGTTTGTTTATTGGTTTATTTGGTAGGGACAGTGCAAGTTAATGAACAAGCCACACCGGATTGTAGCCTTGGGCTAATTTCCATCCGTCGTCCCCCATGCGCACTCTCAAACACACTCACATTCATCCTGGCCTATTGTACATGTTTTTAGTGGTAGGGGAAACCGGAGTACCCGGAGGAAACCTACACAGACACGGGGAGAACATGCAAACTCCACACAGAAAGGCCCTGGCCTTGGTGGGAATCAAACCTGGACCTTCTAGCTGTGAAGCACGAGCGCTAACCGCTGTGCTACCGTGCCGCCACGTTAGATCTCTATGCAGTTAGTGAACTAGATCTTCAGCAGCATTTGCCCAATTCCACCATCCTTACTGAGGGGAAGGGGAAGTGACCTCACCAACAGCTGTTCTTCTTCTTCTTTAAAGTTCAGTGCAGGCAAAACAAAAGCGCATACCGCCACCTACTGTATATTGTCCAACAACAACATAGTGTCCAAATAAAGACATTTAAGGAGAAGAAAGAAAAATGAGCCATCACATTTTCCTTTAGCTTATTTTATCTCAACAGTTGTTTCATAAAGCTACAGTATGCAAATTAGCCATGTGGCTTAAGTTTCTACTGTCGTGGCATTTCTCACCACTATAAAGGAAAACTTGAAAGTATTTGTCTTATCAAAAGTGTAAGTTTAATTTAACACACATGCGGAGGGCCAACACACAGGTAAAACTCATGGTTAGCTCTGGGGAGCCGAAGTCTGTCCCTCGTTATATAGGTACACATGAGAGGCCGTCCCAGCACCAATATGGGAGGGGCCACAGGAAGGCCTTTGAGCCAGGACACGTCTTGGCCATTGTCCTAGGTGTGAAGCAGAAACTCAGCATGTGCTTTGGCCAGGATAAAGCACAGGAGACGGATCCGGGCATTGATTAAGCGGGCCAGACGGTACTTCACAATTAGTGTATTACTGACTTCAATTTAATTAACTCTAAAACTGTCATTACACTACTAAATGAAGCAAAAGCACAAACTGCTTCATTTAGGCCATTTACTGAGGAGGCTCTTTAAAACCATGTGACTGAGCTGTGGGGACGACAACATGTATTTCGTCACTTTTATAACGTTTGGCTTGTGGAGAATCTCTTATATATATTTTTTAATTAATTGTGCGCCTGTCAATCAACATCAAAACTGATGTCAAAATTGTACAAACTAATCAACTCGGATCAATCGCTACAGGTTCCAAAGTCAAAATGGCAAGCAGACACAGGTATAACACTCAGCCCCAACATTGGTTAGAAATATGCAGAAACACATTCACAATGACTCGACATACCAACCTGCAGCTTATACAATACAAAATCATCCACCAGACACATATCACTCAATACAAAAACACAAAATGGGTTTCACAGACACTGATATATGTTCACAATGTACTATGGGAGTCAGAGACACGTATATACAGTACATGCATTATGGGAATGTTCACCTGTACAGCTTTTCTGGCAAACAATTACACAAAACTCTCTGATATCCTGAACTGCAGAATCCCCCTCTGCCCATCATTCTGTCTATTAGGTCACATTCAGCCGAAAATGTTTCCACTCAAATACCAAAATAGTACACTTGCCTCTCTAGCAATCGCCAAGAAAATTATTCTCATAAACTGGAAATCGAAACCATCAATACACATCAACCAATGGACAAACTTTGTATCAGATCATATTTCAACATTAATAACAATCTCTCACGACGATGACATGCCGTCCCTCATAGAAAATTGGAATCCCAACATTATTTATTTTAACATCTCAACTAACTCAACTTACTAAACAACAATGATAAATAATTAATTCTAAATACCAAATACACTCCTGCATACTGCACTGCCTTCCTCATGCATGCGCGGCGATCCATACACACACACACGCATACACTCATGTCCTTCAGAAATGAATATTTGAATCTTTCTTTATTTTAATATATATATATAAAAAATATTGATTTTATATTTTTCTATTGATGTTTTTTTATTGATTTTTATTCTTTATTTTATTTTTTAATTTTTAATTTTATTTTTTATTTTTTGTTTATTTTTTTTGGTATTTACTTATTTACTCACTATATTATTCTTACTATCATTATTTGCCTTATTTTCTTTCTACGTTAATACAACATAATAATATTGATAGTTTGTATAAATATTATTAATCCTTGAGGTTATGGCTAGTATTGATGTCAGTACATTAATCCTGTTGTAAACGAGCGAAGAAGAGAATAGGAAAAAAAAAAAGGAAATAAACAAGCACACTCAACCAAGAAGTAACATGGCAGACAAGAAGGGGGGCCTGATGCTTGGTGAGTATTGCCCACCGTGTCAGGTCCTCAACTGTCCAGCCTTTTTAATGCACCACGCAATATAGGACAAACAGAACACGACAGAATAAGCAGGGCGAGGGCCTGTATAGTGGGGCTCTCCCGGCTCACAACAGGCCCACATGCCCTGGCCTTTTAATGCATACACACTCGACAAAGAACCTCAAACTAAAACTAAAATCCTAAGAAATCTATACCAAACTATAGCCAATATTACGCACAATTGAATTTTTTTTTTTTTTTTTTTTTTTTCAGTGGTATTGATGTTGCTGGCCATGAGCTCCTCCCCTTCTAAATTGAAAGTGTGTGTGTGTGTGTGTGTGTATGTATGTGTATATATATATATATATATATATATATATATATATATATGTATGTGTGTACATATATATATTATGATTTCCATCAGTGTCCTCTATGCCTTTCATATATTTTTCATGTATTCATTTCTTAATTTTTCGCTTTTTTAAAAATCTTCCTCTCAAATTTTTTTCAATTCCACTTATTATTATTATTTTTATTTATTTATTTGTGCACTCTCATACAGCAATCATAGGCACACGCACACAAATTCAGCAAAATAAGTCAACTTAATCATAGCCATTCAACTTGTGAACTTAATGTCGCCCATCCCCCCCCTCTTTTTTTTTTCTTCTTTCTTTTTCTTTTTTTCCCCCGTAACCTAACCATCTCTCACAATTCCTACCAAGAAGAATATATTATTACTGTACATATTGTTTTAAAAAAAAAACAATGTTATTCATGTTTACTATTTTTTCTTCTTCTTGTCACTGTATTATTCTTACTGGGTGTTAAATAAAAAGTTCCTTCCTAAGTGACAGCTCAATTCGGAGGCTTCTTGTCATGGCGGACGCTGACACACATCTGGTTTGGCGTAAGACCTCTTACCAATTTAACGGTTTCGGAATCAGCCTAGTGCTGCATCCGAAACCAGTAAATTGGTAAGAGGTCTTACGCCAAACCGGATGTGCGTCAGCGTCCGCCATGATAAGATACGTCCGAATTGGTCTGCCAGTTAGTAAGGAGTTAGGGGAAGTGGCCTGTTTGCTAACTATCATAGCCACTTTAGCATAGGGACCTCTGATGCTAACTTACTGGCGATTAGGAGCTATGTGCCATCCCATAAGCCACTGCGGCAATCTCCCCACCCCCCTCGCCCCTACCCTCGAGTGATTCATGCGCAACCACTGTTGATTGACAGGTGCACATTTGATAAAAATAAAAATAAAAATAAGATTCTGCACAAGCCAAACTTTATAAAAGTGACAAAATACATGTTAGAGTCACCACAGCACAGTCACATGGTTTTAAAGAGCCTTCTCAGTAAGTAAGTAAGTAGTTTGTGCTTTGTTTTCATTTAGTAGAAACTTAAGCCACATGGTTAATTTGCATACTGTAGCTTTATGAAACAGCTGTTGAGATAAAATAAGGGAAATGTGAAGGATCATTTGGATGTTTCTCTTTCTTTCTTTTCTTTTTTTTCCGCCTTAAATGTCTTTATTTGGACACTATGTTGTTGTTGGACAATATACAGTAGGTGGCGGTATGCGCTTTTGTTTGGCTTGCACTGAACTTTAAAGAAGAAGAAACAGCTGTTGGTGATGTCACTTCCCTTCCCCTGGGTAAGGATGGTCGAATTGGGCAAATGCTGCTGAAGCAGAAGTTCACTAACTGCATAGAGATCTAACAGTTGACCCCATGAAAGGTTAAGGATTAGTAGCTAGTGTTAGTACTTAGAGGCTACAATTTAATGGTTTCGGATGCAGCCTAGGACTAAACCATGACCTTTAGAACGCCACATTATATGTGTAACGTATGAGAACCAGGTGATTAAATGCACACACGATAATTAGCGAAAGCGGTCGATCTGAGGATCAAAACGTGTCAACAATGTTTTCTTGACTTGAAAAGGAGGTATTTAGACATTTACCAAAGCATGGCCTGGCCTCTGAGACACTGACAGAGATCTTCTCTGCAGCAAGAGGAGGCTCACTCTGACACTGTACCTAAATATCAGACTCTGCCTGATGTCGGAGCTCGTCTTTGGTCGTACGACGGTTCTTCGTCGCAGACGGGCACAATTATGCAGCTTTCACCGGGCTTTAGTAACGACGTCCGCCATATTAGTTTATCCATTCATCCTCTTCCCACAATGTTTTTGCCTGACCTTAGAAAGGAGGAGGAGCTACAGGCAGAGAGAGAGAGGAGGAGAGTTTGGTGTTTCTGCTTTTCTGCATATTCTGCAACATAGTGATAACTATTATATTGCCTTCAAGTTGATATGTTTATTTATGTTGGAATTAGATATTTTTACTAATCCAAGTTAAAACAGTGCCATGTAGGCCGTTAGTACTTCCTCACCAGCCTGGGCTTAAAGAGATATTTCAGGATTTAGACATAGGGCCTCATTTCCTAGTTAACCAGAGTGTTGTTGATTTCCGTATATATTTATATTTGAAGAGTTTAGTGGTGCTAGGCTAGTGCTAGGCTAGTGCATGTCTATGGTAACTGGTAGCCTGCATTAAAAACCTCTTCAAAGTCATGGGCTCGTCCTCCAAACGTTCCCATATCTGATTTGTAGAAAGCTCCTTTGTGAATTCCACGTGTAGTAATGCGGCCGCAGGTAAACAAACGACTGTAGATCCGGTAACCGAGCAGATCACTCCGCCGCTGCGTAGCTACAACCAGGAAGCTGATGCTGCTCAAATATAAGTTATTTTAAATGCAAAATGGTCATATTTAAAACATTATTCAGTCGACACAGACATTTATATGGTTAGTCTGATGTTATAAGTGATTTGCCTCTGGTGCACTGTGCTCTGGTCAGACTGTTTTTAATGCAGGCTAACTGATACCATAGACATGCACTAGCCTAGCACCGCTAAACTACACATTACCACATAAGGGTTATAGTTAGGGTTATAGTGCACATAATATATATAATAGATTGAGGACCAGATCTGTACTTTCCTCAGTAGGTTTGATGTTGAAAAAGATAAATACGACTCTTTCTGTTCCACTGCATTTATAAAAAAGCAATAAAGTGTCTTTTTGCCTGAGTGTTTTGTCTCATTTGAAGCAGACTCCAGAACGCCTTGTCATGTTGCTGTACAGAGGGGAATTCAGGCACATCTTTAGGTTCATGAATTTGAATACTTTCCTCTTTGACGTAAATATCCATCATTCAGACTTTTCACGGGTGAAGGAACCAGCCTGATGCAAACGAGCCTTGAAATGGTCTCTGATAAATCCATGCACACGAGGAGGAGCACAGTGAAAGCCTGGGAAACGGGGCCACCCCCCGAGCTAACTCCCAGAATAAAGCCTCTAATCTAAACACTCACAAGCGACCGAGTCCCAGAGGAAACTCAATGAGACGGATCGGAGCCGGATCAGTTTGAGGGAACGACCAGAACCAATCAATCAATCAAAGTTTATTTCTATAGCACTTTACAACAACACCAGGAGGACCAAAGTGCTTCACAGAAAGATTAAACAATTTAAAAACACAAAATGATTACAACCAAGACACAATTCAGTGTGCCCCTATGCAGTGGCGTAGCAAGGGTACCAAGGGGCCCCAAGCAAGAATGTCGGTTGGGGGCCCTCTGGTGGCCGATCGGTGTACTGCGCACTGGGAGAGAGGATGTCATTTGAGCAGGAGCTGGTCACCTGAAAACTCCCATAATGCAGTTCTCTGCATAAGTTTTCCTCAGAACAGAAGGCTGAGGTTCTTTAGGTCATGAAGAGAGTTACAATAAACTGGTTTCACTATTAGAAATATAATCTGGTGGAGCCATGAGTAAAAAAGTCTGTTCACTTCTCATTAAAAGTTAACATTAGGGAACAATGACTCACTAAAGCATGCAGCAGGATGGGGATAAACAGCGCCACAGAGCTTTGGTGGAGAGATGATGTAACTGCATCACCAAAATGTTTCACCTGGGCACTTCCTGTCGGTTCCGGTGCACGGTGGTTGTGCGGAGCTCTGTTTGTGGCTCCGCTTGTGACGTTTGATATCTTGGATTGCCTTGGATTATAAGTTTGGTTTGGTTACGGATTTGGTTACGGTTAAAGGAATATGGACATTAGCAGTAAAAGGAATAAGGACATTGCAGGTATTGACAAAGAACATCTGGAAGAGTGCGTTGTGAGAAGCTAGCTAGCTAGCTAGCTCTGCAACAGCTAGTTGGCTGCCTCGCCAGACCAGCATACAACAACTAGCTAGCCCGATGCCTATACCACCAAAAACTCGAGCTATGGAGGAGGTGGAGGATATTAAAAAAGCGCTGGACTTTCTCTCAAAGGACGTAAGTGATATAAAGGATAAACAGGACAAGATTCTGAAACTTGTGGAGGAAGTATCGGAGCAACGTGTGCGTATTGAGGAAAAAGACAAAAGGATATCCGTGTTGGAAAAAAGAGTACAGGACCTAGAACAATATTCAAGACTGAATGATGTTATTGTGACTGGACTGAAAATCAAGCCCCGCTCATATGCACACGCTGTGGTGGCGGGCAGCGGGGGAGAGCCAAGTGAACAGGAGGTGAACTCTGCAGAGAAGCAGGTTGTGGACTTTCTCGTGTCCAACAACATACATGTGGACGCGAATATGATTGAGGCCTGTCATCCTCTCCCCACGAGGGACAACATTCAGCCAGCTGTGATCCTGAGGTTTGCCAATCGAAAACACAAGATCGCATTGATGAAGCAAGGAAAAAAACTGAGAGGTACACAATTTATTCTGAATGATCACCTGACTAAAAGAAATGCGGACATTGCTAAAAAAGCCAGATTTTTGAGGAAACAAAATAAAATACAGAACACTTGGGTTATGAATTGTAAAATATACATTAAACTTAATGGACCACCTGAAAAGCTAAAGTATTGGTTATAAGAGACATAGAAGAACTAAATAGGTATGAATGAATCCAGTAGTGGGTCAATGAGATAATAAGGGGAAAAATATTTAAAAAATAATAATAATAATAATAAAAAAATAAATATATATATATATATATAAATATATATATATATATATATATATATATATATATATATACATACAAACAATATATGCGTATACTTATACAATGACATCCAATCATACTACATATATACTGCTGATTGCTGTAATCCTAGATCACTGCTAAGGATCTTGGATTATGAGCTCTCTTCTGAAAATTCAGAATACACCGAGCATAATGCACTAGACTTGGAGGATCAGATAGACCCAGATAACCTCTTTTTAACATCTAATGCAATTAACTGCAAATACTACACTGACAATGAATTCAACAACTCTATTAAAACAGAAGGGAAATTCTCAATTATCCATTTCAACAGTAGAAGCATGTACGCGAATTTCGATGCAATAAAAGAATACTCACAACAGTTTGAGCATCCATTTAGTATCATTGCAATATCAGAAACATGGTTTAATGAGGATAAAGGCATTATGTTTGAGTTAAACAATTATACGTTAAACTATGTAAACAGAACCAGTAAAGGGGGAGGAGGAGTTGCTATATACGTCCTTAAGAAATTTAAATTCAAAATATTAGAAAATATGACCGCATCAATAAACAACTTACTTGAATGCTTATCAATAGAAATTATTAATGAAAAAAAGAAAAACATAATAGTTAGTTGTTTATACAGGTCGCCGGGTTCATGTGTGGAAATATTTACAAATTGGGCAGAAAAAACATTCTCAGAAATAAGTAACAAGGTATTATTTATCTGTGGGGATTACAATATTGACTTGTTAAACCCAAATAAACACAAGACAACTGATGAGTATATTAATAGGATGTACAGTATGAGTTTATACCCGACTATCACAAGACCTAGCAGAATAACAGCGAGCAGTGCTACCCTCATTGATAACATCTTCACTAATAATATGCAGTTCACAAATACCAGCGGTCTAATGGTTTGTGATATAACGGATCATCTGCCCGTATTCACGGTGTATGATGATAATGAGTTAGATCCAAAATCACCTCAAAAATATTCTTATAAACGCGTAAGAACTGAAGACTCAATATACTCACTTTATAGTGACTTAATAAAACAAGATTGGAACGAGGTATATAACAAGAATGATGTAGATAGTGCTTATGATACTTTCATGGAAATTTTTAGTATAGCATACAATAAACACTGTCCAATTCGGCAATTCAGTAAAAACAGCAAAACGACAAAATGTCCGTGGCTAACCAAGGGTTTACAAAATGCTTGTAAGAAGAAAAACTCTCTATATAGACAGTTCATTAGATTAAGAACAGATGAATCTGAAAGCAGATATAAAATATATAAAAATAAACTGACCGATATATTAAGGAATAGTAAGAAACTATATTATACCAATCTATTATATAAAACAAGAGCAACATGAAAGGGGTATGGGGAATACTAAACACTATAATCAAAGGTAATGCAAAAAATAATTCATATCCAAACTATTTCACTGATGGGATCAATGACAATCATAATATGAATGATATTGTGGAAATGCTTAATAGTTTTTTGGAAATGTTGGACCAGATCTGGCAGCAGAAATTCCTGAGTGTAGTAACAACGAAATGGAGTCATTTATAGACATTAATTCAAAAACAATGTTTTTGTCTGGAGTAACTGAAACAGAAATAATAGATGTCGTTAACGGGTGTAAGAACAAATCGTCTACAGACTGTTTTGATATAGATATGACACTGGTTAAACAAATTATATATAGTATAGTGAAACCATTAACCTACATATGCAACTTATCGTTTCAAACAGGAACATTCCCAAATAAAATGAAAATTGCAAAAGTTATACCTATACCTAAAAATGGGAACAAACACATCTTCACTAACTATAGACCTGTCTCTCTGCTCTCCCAGTTTTCCAAAATCTTAGAGAAACTTTATAACAGTAGAATGGATAATTTCATAGATAAGCATAAACTAATTAATGAAGGTCAGTATGGGTTTCGAGCAGAAAGGTCAACTTCAATGGCCATCATTGATGCAATAGAAGAGATTACTAATAGCTTAGAGGGAAAGAAACATGCAGCTGGAATATTCATTGACTTGAAAAAGCATTTGATACACTTAATCATTCTATATTATTAAAAAATTAGATTGATACGGCATAAGGGGAGTGGCTTTGAGCTGGATTCAAAGCTATTTAACTGGGAGACAACAGTATGTGAAGATGGGGGAGTTTACATCAGGTTATTTGGACATTGGTTGTGGGGTCCCACAGGGATCTGTCTTAGGCCCAAAGTTGTTTAATTTATATATTAATGACATTTTTAATGTGTCAAAATTATTAAAATGAGTGATTTTCGCAGATGACACAAACATTTTCTATTCTAACGACAATTATAGTAATTTAGTAACTAACATAAATTGTGAACTAAGGAAATTAAAAACATGGATGGACATTAACAAATTGTCCCTCAACTTAAATAAAACAAAAGTAATGTTCTTTGGTAATTATAATGGAAAACCAGACCCAGTAAATATAGACGGTGTAGTCTTAGATACAGTATCAGAAATTAAATTCTTAGGAGTCATCATTGACAGTAAATTAAGCTGGAAACCACACATAATTCACATACAAGGTAAAGTCTCCAAAAGCATCTCAATCATTAATAAAGCAAAGTTTTTCTTAAATTACAATGCATTATTTCTATTATCTGGTTCATTAGTTTTGCCATATCTAAACTACTGTGTAGAAGTTTGGGGCAATAACTATAAAAGTTCATTACACCCCCTTGTTATACTCCAAAAACGGGCTGTAAGAATTATACACAAAGTAGGATATTGTGATCACACTAATATATTATTTCTGCAGTCTAAACTGTTAAAAATGCATGATTTAGTTGATTTATCTACTGCCCAACTTCTGTTCAAAGCCAACAAAAATGTGCTACCTGCAAGGATACAAATGCTTTTTGCACGCACAGAAGGGGGATATAACCTGAAGGGGTGTGATAACTTTAAGATTCAAGCAGTGTCTTCCACTAGGAAAAGTATGTGTGTGTCTGTATGTGGAGTTAAACTCTGGAACAAATTGGGGGCAGAGCTCAAACAATGTCCAAATATTCATCAGTTTAAATCAAGATTTAAAAAAATGGTATGGTCAAAGTACCAGAAAGAGGAAATGGGACTTGATTGCTAATGGGTGTTACATAAAAATACCATTACTGGTATTATTATTATTATTATTGTTATTAGTATTGTAAGAGGATATAATATTTAATTTAGTAAATAAGAAATAACTAGGTGACTATATTGTATTAGTAATATCTTACATTAACTATACTGTATGTCTTGACTGTATTTTTGTTTTGCTGTTGTTTTCATTCTTTATTTTTTATTTTTTGTCTTCTTTATTCTTATTAATCATAGCTATTTAAAATGCATTGTGTCATATTAGCATAATAATTGATTAGGTGTTGATTGATTACAATTATAATTGGTATTGCCATTGTTATTAGTATTGCTGTTGTGTTATCAGCATTATTTTAACAGCCCAGGATAAATACCTAACAATTTATATATTATTCTTAGAATCAAATTTAATCGATCCAGACAGCAGTATTGCTATTGATGCTGATGGTAATATAAAGGAATTAAATTCTTACAATTAAAACATGCACATATCCACATACTCTGCATTCAACATAACTCGTAGTACAGGGCAGACATGTGGGGGCCGGCAGCTCGAGGAAAGCCTCTTCTGGCAGCAGACTCCTAAATCTTGTCTCTTTTAATGCACAGTATAGGACACTTAATAAATGATTGTCAGGTTATTCTAGGGTTTGCTGGGCGGGGTCCCACACCTGACGTGAGATGGGCTCACTACTGAAGTTAAAAACAGGATTTCACTCAAACTCTGGAGGCAGGAAGCTGTCTTTTTATCCTTTTATTTTCTTTTAACCATCCGTTGGTTAGGTAGGTAGTCAGTTAGCCAGTTAGGTAAAAAACCTTAGTGGAAACACAGAATACACAATATAAGTAAATGCAATATACAGATTTACAGGCAAATATTTAAATGCAAAACCATTTGTTATGTAGCATTCAGGTTACATAATCAAAAGCACTTTCACCCATATAGCTTTTACAGAATTTCATACATGAATAAATAATTAATGATTTTAGAACATTTCACAATTTGATTTTACAAATGTTTTTAGCCTTTTAAAAAAGGGTTTTAACTTTTATACCAGCGATTATGAATGCTTAACTTTTTATCCACCTTGTAAATGTGTATGACTTACACAGCACATTTTAAACCAAATTATTTATGCTTTTTATAAGTTGACAAGATTTGATGGTTGACTAAACAATGAATACTTAGATTTCACATAACCCACAAAATCTACTTTAAACCTGTGTATACCTTTCCCCACACAAACCAAATCACTATTTACAAATCACTATACACAGCATTAGCACACCAGAACAGAAACCCATAGCTTCACTTCCAACATAAATGCACACGCTGGCGCTTACCGGCAGTCTCTTCAGCTCTAAAAGTGAGAACCCGGTCCCGCTCAGTGTTTGTTGAGAGTCTTTTGTTAAGTTTGTGGAGCTTTCCCGTGCTCCTGCCGTGGTGTTAGGCTGCTCCCTGTGCATGACAGTGGAGTGAATGGAGCGTCATTATGAACTGTCCAGGTGTGTGCACCTGATTGCCAACTGGTTCCACCTGGCCTCAGGTGAGGGGGCGGCAACCAGACTGGGAGGGCGGAGGAGATGGCAGATCGCCGCAACACCTCCCACTCGAGCTTCTGGGGTTTCCTCGTGAAGGTCGCACGACTCCCAAGGTGATCTGTTGTCCACCGCTCCAGTCGAGGGACGGAAGATAGATCCACAGCAGCAGGGACAGTTTGTTGAGCCTGCGGCCTCACAGGTAAGTATCCTTTTCTTCTTTTTTGCAGGTGAAGACCCGGGACAGGTAAGTAAGGAGTAGGACAGGTAGGCAACTTAGCAGAGCTCCTTACAGCAGAGACAGCTGGATCTTGTGCGGAAAGCCAAGCGCCCACAGATGGATGACTGGACCTTGGACCCGTCTGCCACTCGGGACGGAAGGGCAGATGATTGGCAGACAACGCTTGCGCTTCCTTCTGCTGAGTTGGATGCCAGGTTTGCTTAGCTTGGCTAGGATGAAGTTTGGCGCTGCAAGTTGTTTCCTGGACTACCCCGGTTATCTTCGACTTTTGCTTTCTCCTCCCACTTTGAACTGTGCAGATCTCAGCCATAGCAGGGTTTGGTTGGCTCGAGGGTCTGCGGGAGGCCTGGACACTGTGTGGCTTCTTGCAATGTTCTTTACCGCCACAGCTTGTTCTCTCTGATTCTCCAACCCAAGATGCACTGTATTTTGCCTTTGGCGTGCAGGTTTTGCTGCTGCAGCCACCTCCACACACTGCTTTACAGGTGAGTTGGATGGCTGGGCCAGTGGGCATCTGGGAGGAGAGAGAACAAGCGAGATCAGTTCTTATGGCAGAGATTTTCATACATTGGGCAAAATGAGTCATTGACGGGTGTGCTGCGTTACTTAACTTTTCCAAGAGGGCAGGATGAGTGCCCCCGACGGTCTTCCCCAACGGGCCATCCCAGAGCACCAGATCCCCGACAGAGTGTAGCTTCTGGGGTGCCAGCTGACCTTCTTTGTGGCTGATCATTAGGTCGATGACTCTGGGCCGCTTTAGCTCATGAAGCGGGACATCAGGGAAGAAGCTCTGGAGTTTGTGGGCCGACGCATGTTGATGGACCTCTGCGATGTTGTCGAGGCCGTAGCACACTAGTTGATGTGGTTTTAGTGTGCCCTGAGACGTTTTGACTCGCAGCTTTAGAAGGTATCTTTTGCTTTTAATAGATGTCTTCATCCCACTTACTCCATTTACGATGAGGGTTACTGGCTCACTTTGAAGGTTTAAGTTTCTTGCAGCTCTATGGGTTATGTAATTGGTGTCTGAGGCAAGATCAATCAGGGTGCCCAATTTATTTCCCGAGTTTGTTGTGACACTTAACAGCATCATTAGGACAGGATCTTCAGTGAGTCCACTTTCTGTCAGAAGCCTGCTCTCTGCCGAATTGCAGGCGCTGATCATCCTAGAGGCCGAGTTGGAAAATGCTCTCCTACATTGGAGAGACAGCTCTGGGGACAGTCGTGAGAGGAATTCTTCTTGGGCCTCTGTGAAGCCACCTCCCACTGAGCCTGATCCAGCCCTCTTGGATGTGTTTGTAAACTGACAGAGCAGGTAGTGGTGGTTGGGGATGTCTTCATCGTCACACTCACCATTTTTGCACACGTAGGTTGAGGATTTGCATGGTTCATTTTTGTCATGAACCTCTAAACATTCTTTGCATGCTCCAAGCTTTTCTGCTGCTTCCACTCGCTTTGAAGGTGTGAGGGTTTTGAACTTGCTGCAGAAATAGAGTTTTCTTCTGTGTTTAGAGTCCCCACAGACTATGCAGTTTGCAGAGTCGCTGGATTTTGTGGCTCTAGTTCGGGCGTACTTGGGCTCTGGTCTGGCGTCCTTCCTGCTGGGCTCCTCGTCTTGTAGTTGGTCCAGCTTTTCATAGATTCGCTCCTGACTCTTGAGGAAGGAAAGCAATTTGTCAAAGTGGTTCTGGATGTCCACAGCGTTTCCATCATCTGCAGCATACTGGAGCCAGTCCTTCTTCAGTATGTCTGGGAGCTTGGACTCAATGGAATATGTGGTGAGGGGGTTCTTTATTGCTCCGACCTCTCCAAGTTCCCGCAGATCATACAGCGCTTTCTCAACTGCTTGGATAAGGTGGACTATCTTACGGGGCTGGAGACCTCTAACTGGTGGTATACCTTGAAGCTCTTCTATGATCTCAAGTGCAATAGAGGCTTTATCACCATACCGGTTCTCCAGCACGCGGAAGACCTCGTCTGCAGATGTGTAGGTGGAAAGATGAAGCGACCGGGTGACCTTATCATCCAGGCTGTCTAGAAGCTGAAACTTCCTCACTTCTTTGGAGCCTGTGGGTTCGCCTTGAGCTTGTAGTGCTTCCCACTCTTTCCTCCACCGGTAAAAGTCCCTTTTAATGCCCGTGAATTTTGGCAAAGTGGTGGGCATCAGCTTGATGACTGGAACCGGATTGGCAAGTGGAATTGCTGGTCGCGATTTAACATTCTCCTTCTCCTTCACTTTGGCTTCTATGAAAAGTGCTTTTCTGGACACCAACTCGAGATAGTTCATTTCGAGCTCTTCCAATCTGCTGTGGTAGACCTTTCTTTCTGCAGGAGGGGCCCATCTGCTCCAGCAGGAAAGTGCTTCTCTTGCCCTCTTCACCAGTACCTCCAGATTGGACAGCATATAGTCATATGCCTCCAAACCCATTCTTAGTTCAACGGACGAGACTTTACCACACTCCCTTTCTGCTACATTCACAGCCGCCATCAATGCACCCTCACCAAATCTTGCCCACAGAGTCTTTTTAAGAATGTCCTGCAGCTCATCCAGCCTCTCCTCACATTCCTTTGCAGCCTTTTCTACATCGGCTTGAAGCTGTCCACTCTGTGCCTTCTGTGCATCTCCTGCACTGCACAGTGTGGCCTCTATTTCATCATTTGCCTCAAATAGTTTGGTTGCTGCCTGTGTGATTTTTGAGTGGCTGCTTCTCAGCTCCTCCTCGGACATCTCTGCATGGGTGCGGGCTATGGTATTGGCAAGGCGGGTAAATTGTCTCTTTGCATTTGCCCTGTCTATTTTTAGCTGCTCCAATGCCCTAACTTCGGCCATCTTCTTGGGAACAGGATGCACTTTTTTGGGATAACACCACGGCAGGTACTATGGGTAATTTCCACAGGTCTGGATGGCGTATTCGTCTTGCAGTTACTTCCACTGACCTCTGGTTTCTCTGCGACTCGGTTTTTTACTGTCAGGTTATTCTAGGGTTTGCTGGGCGGGGTCCCACACCTGACGTGAGATGGGCTCACTACTGAAGTTAAAAACAGGATTTCACTCAAACTCTGGAGGCAGGAAGTTGTCTTTTTATCCTTTTATTTTCTTTTAACCATCCGTTGGTTAGGTAGGTAGTCAGTTAGCCAGTTAGTTAGGTAAAAAACCTTAGTGGAAACACAGAATACACAATATAAGTAAATGCAATATACAGATTTACAGGCAAATATTTAAATGCAAAACCATTTGTTATGTAGCATTCAGGTTACATAATCAAAAGCACTTTCACCCATATAGCTTTTACAGAATTTCATACATGAATAAATAATTAATGATTTTAGAACATTTCACAATTTGATTTTACAAATGTTTTTAGCCTTTTAAAAAAGGGTTTTAACTTTTATACCAGCGATTATGAATGCTTAACTTTTTATCCACCTTGTAAATGTGTATGACTTACACAGCACATTTTAAACCAAATTATTTATGCTTTTTATAAGTTGACAAGATTTGATGGTTGACTAAACAATGAATACTTAGATTTCACATAACCCACAAAATCTACTTTAAACCTGTGTATACCTTTCCCCACACAAACCAAATCACTATTTACAAATCACTATACACAGCATTAGCACACCAGAACAGAAACCCATAGCTTCACTTCCAACATAAATGCACACGCTGGCGCTTACCGGCAGTCTCTTCAGCTCTAAAAGTGAGAACCCGGTCCCGCTCAGTGTTTGTTGAGAGTCTTTTGTTAAGTTTGTGGAGCTTTCCCGTGCTCCTGCCGTGGTGTTAGGCTGCTCCCTGTGCATGACAGTGGAGTGAATGGAGCGTCATTATGAACTGTCCAGGTGTGTGCACCTGATTGCCAACTGGTTCCACCTGGCCTCAGGTGAGGGGGCGGCAACCAGACTGGGAGGGCGGAGGAGATGGCAGATCGCCGCAACAATGATGGTCCTGTTGCTCGGGGCTGCTCCCCTCTGGCAGCAGGTCCAGACACAGGAAAGAAAAAAGAAAAGCCCCGAGTCCTTTTTAACACACATCATTAAGACTACTCTTGTTATCATGAGCATCAATCAGTCTGCGATCATTGTGCCTTTCATGAATAAATGTGGAGTATGTTATGTATCATTCAAACACTTTGATACAGAGTAATGTTATATGGGCTGTAATGATGATGGTGAATAACAGTAATACCAACATGGTAATAAAATGGGTATAGGAAACAAAATTATAAACTTGTTATAAAGTGTAACATACTATGAATGTTGACTTAATCTGTAAATTTGTAACCAACTTAATTGTTTTGTAAGATACTAAGAACTAAACATTGTTACTGTTGCAACCACATTATTATTTAAGTTTATGAACAGGGGTGGGAGTCAATAAACTTGTCTTCTTCCCACTCCTTTTTAAGCTAGAATGTCAATTTTTTTTTGTTTTATTATATTTTTTCTGGCTTTTGTGCCTGTGTTGTGTGTTGTGTAGCTCGAAATAAAAATCAATCATCATCAAAATCATTAGGAAGGCTGTATACCAAGCGTTTACTGCAGGTATCTGAAAAACGGGTTGGTGCACAGTTGGGGGCCCCAGGCAGCTGCCTGCCTTGCCTTATGGCAAGCTACGCCTCTGCCCCTATGTATTAAAAGCAAGTTTGAAAAACGACACAGACGACGATCAGGAGACGCCCGTGAGTTTCTAAAAGCAGCTGCACTAAAGAGCAGAGGTGGGTAGAATCAACATATTTATATCAGCTACTGGCCGATCTTACGCTGATAAAAAGCTGATGTCGTGTTTCTAAACGCAGGCTATAGCGCAGGGAGAGGCAAGTTTTCTTGGTGGAGGCTGATTTTCTTCATTGTAAAAAAGACCGAGGGCCGAAGCCGCCGATTTTAGACCAAATTAAAGCACCACACTGGAGAAACTGCAATCTTAAATTAGATAAATGACTAAAAAGGAATTGACTAAAGGTTCTTTATGTTGAATTTGAGTCGGTTTGAACTAACCTAAGACAAAGATACAAATGCCAGTGGAACAAGGGTAAAACCCCCTTTGAAATCACACAAATTAACTTTAACTTAAAAAAAAAAAGACTTTAAATGATACAAAATAATCTGAATTAAGACAATAATTACTTGTTCCATTGGCGATATGCTTTATCGGATCTAAGACGAGACCAGAGATACTCAAACCTTAAAATGTGCTTTGCTCTTTCACAAATGCCAGTGCTGTACATAACATATGATGTAATTGAGTGTGTGTTCACAGTATTTCTCCTATTTAACCCTAAACATGTTAAAGTACTCTCTGATTTGTGTAATAACCTTGTTAACCTTGTGTTATATCATTTGTTTTATGCAGACGATCTTGTGTTCAGTCCGAGCACTGCTGGGCTGCAACAGTTACTTAACATTTGTTTAAGCTACGGCCTGGAGCATGACATTAAATATAATGCAGTGAAACGTTATGATCTGTAGAACCAAGGAGGATAAAAAGACACCATTTCATTTTTATTCGTCTAATACAACGCTTCATGTTTCAAACAAAATAAAATATCTTGGGCATATATTGACAGAAGACTTGTCTGATGCTGACATAAACACACAGTAGAACGTTGGATGCCCAGGCAAACACGCTGGCGTGTAAATTTGGATTTTGTACGGACAAAGTGAAAATAATGTTGTTTAAATCATATTGGACACCTCTGTATACAGCACACCTTTGGTCGAACTATAAAAAGGAACTTTGCAAAGGTTGCAGGTGGCTTATAATGACGCTCTGCGTGAGCTTCTCAGGAGGCCGAGATGGACCAGTGTGAGTCAGATGTTTGTCACTGCTGCAATAAACACACTGCGGACGCTTATGTACTGTTTTATATTCCCTTTAAATAAGTCTGTAAAGACAGTAATTGGTTCAATGGTTGATGTCACCTGTAGTGCCATTCGCTTATCAGTGTGTGGAGGCACTGGTATAGCTGTCTTTTTTAAAGTGACTGTGTAATTTTTGTATTTTGGTGTTGTTTGTTTATGATGTCCGTAATAAAGTTGAATTGAAAACTTGGATTGATGTCCCAATATTTATGGACCTGACTGTATGTGGGAATAAATGCATCACACCCACAAACAACTCTGCAGAACTGGGAAGAGAAATGTCTAAAAACAAAATGCAAATGAATAAACATGAAAAAGATGAGCTCTATCCTGCGTGACCTTCCTCCAGCTCTGTCGTCATAAGATGCAAACATATTATGTTTGCATCTTATGAGGACAGTTTTTACATATGGCTCTGTCGGCACCTGCAGCGCATTTGTTTCTTCACTCTGGACCAAAGAGCGACAGGAGAGTGAACGACTGGAGCTTTTCTCTCCTTTGTTTCTCTCGTCTCTAACCTTTTCCTCATGAGCTGCTTTAATGGAGGAAAAACCACTGACAGCTCATTTTAGAGGAACTATGGGCCTTGTTTCTTCACAGTAAAATTCTATTCATTGCGGTTAATTTTTGTCTAATAATTCTATTCATTTTTAATACTTAATACCAAGATAAGATAAGATAAGATAAGAGCCTTTATTGATCTCACACTTGAGAAATTTAGAATGTACCAACATAAAACACTTACATTTAAAGCATTTGATTATTGATTACACATTTTATTAACCAAATATTCACACTTTCATAATTATGGGAAAAGCTTCGAACCGGGATCAGCCTTTTCTCAGTCGCTCGACCCAAGGCTTGATTAGATCGATAACCTAAAGATAAATGTAACTCATGAACAGGCACATGTATTCAGTGTGTGTGTTTGCCTGGGTCTGGAGAACTGAACATGTAAATGTATTTTCTTATTGCCGTGGAAACAGGCGCTGCAGGGATAGTGCAGGCGACAGATCACAGATTCATTACGACGCTTTATCATAGTTATTCTTTGACCTGAGCGCCATCAGGGTGACGGGGCTTTTAAAACCATCGAGCACTGCCCCAAAGTGCACAGAGCCTCCTCTCTAACGCACTCCCGTATACAAACATATATAATGTAATGATCAACACTGTAATTGTACAGAGCCCATAAAAGTCCATGGGCGACTGAGAGCCCGAGGAATGTGCGAGCACTTTCTGAAAACATATAGTTTATAGTTTTACCTGCAAAAGTGGATTGTTTTCGTTTGGGAATATTATTCTTTCTTTCTTATTATTTTTCTTTCATGCCGTCACAATTTTCACGCAGTGAACAAAAAAGGTTGGTGTGTTCAGTTGTACATAATGACGAGTTGAGCAAAAGATATGACGGCAACGATGTCGGCCATTTTGGATGACAGCCCACAAAGCACCCCCACTTTTTTTTTCACTTTGTTAAAAATCTGTCTCCTCCTGGCCGTTTATCAAAATGAAAATAATCTTGAGAAGTTTTAAAGTTATCCAATCTTCAGGTTGGTGGGGAGTCCTTGCCTCAAGTGGAGGAGTTCAAGTATCTCGTGTTCTCAGTGAGGGACGGATGGAGTGTGAGATCGATAGACAGATCGGTGCGGTGTCAGCAGTGATGCGGTCGCTGTATCGGACTGTTGTGAAGAGGGAGTCGGGGGCAGGACACCCTGGTGGGACTATGTCTCCGAGCTGGCCTGGTGTCGCCTTGGGGTCCCCCCAGAACAGCTGGAGGAGGTGTGCGTGGATCGGGAAGCCTGAGCATCTCTGCTGAGACTGCTGCCCCCGCGACCCGCCCCGGATAAAGAAAATGGATGGATGGAAAGTTATCCAAATTACTTTTTTAAGTTTTACGTTTTTGTGGCGAAGCTACAAACTGTACGAAGACTTTGCGAGACATTTCGTTTCAGTTGTTAAAGTCCCAGCCCTGAACACTTTCATTTGATAAAATTCAAATTGGGCGCAATAGTGCCCCCTATAGAAATTATATGGAGAGTGAAATTTTAGTTTAACAAAAATTAAAATAATTTGCCACAAATTCCATTTGGTCGTTCCGATCAAAAAGTCACAACCAGGCCATACATTTCACAGTGTCGCCGTAGCGATGACCAGAACGTCCCACTTTATTCTACTGGAAAGTCACATCGCTGCAACCCTAAGTACAGAAGCTCCATCGATGTTTCGATGAATAAAGATCTATATATCTAAATGTAGATATTTGAACAAACTGAAATATGTTTCAGTTTGCACATATGGAGTGACACAAAGTCATACTCATTTCTGTCTGTATAAGGTTAGAAATGCGGAGCTCAGCTTGGTCCAAAACACCTTTACATTTTGTCAGGCACCAACAGGGCTCATTAGCGCCCCCTGCTAAAAGAAAAACTCAATTACTGAAATCGCCATATTCCTACACCTAAAAACTAGGACCACTAAAAACAAAAAAACATAAAGGCAGTAACAATACTGTAATCAAAGACTGAGGTAGACAAACATTTTTAATTTTTTTTTATTTAGTTTATTGACAGGGACAGTTCACATTAATGAACATTTCTGTAAATGTGTCAGTATTAGCTGCAAAGCTATTTTTAAACCGTTGTCCCTGGGCAAGGTGTATAATACCAACAACAATTATAAAACATAAAACAATTTAAAAGTTGAGGCTACACTTACATAACAAATGTTGATACAATTCATACATTAATAACATCTGAATGTTCGTTCTGTGACTTGCACAATAGAATGGAGATTTTGGTGCAAGGGCAGGTCATACAGTTCAAACAAACATAAGGATAAATATGTACAATTATTATTTACAAAGCAACATCTGTGCAGAGGATCCTGACACTTGGCTCAGTCCTGCACCAGGAGATCTGTATAGGGTCTAATGAGCACATCGGTGATTGGATTTCAACCAGTTTTTTTAATTGAGTCCCAAATGTGTTAAACGTGGGGCATTCTCTTATAGTGAGAGGGCTGCTGTTCCAGATGTTACAGCCCCTGACTGAAAGAACAGTCTGGCCAAAGGTGGTATGTCTGAAGGGCACTTCACAATCTCCTCGAACCATAGACCGAGTGGCTCTGCCAGAAGAGGATTTCAATTTTACGAATTCCCTTAATGGCGGTGGTGCAAGTCCATTGAGTATTTTGTAGACCATACAAGCAAATTTAAAGTATTTAACATTTTCGAAGTTTAGAAGTGTTACGGCCCCAGGCCTCCAGTGTCCCTCCCTTTTGGTGGTTCTGTTTGTGTGGTGCTAATTTCCCCCTTTCCCTCCATGGAAACCTGGCTGTGTGAGCCCTGGTCTGGGATTGGAGAACTCGTTCTGGATGGCTGCTCGTCCCTGGTCCTGATTGGTGCGGTTTCGGAACACCTGGCCCCAATCAACCTCCTGGTGCAGCCACGCCTTTATAAGCCAACACCAGAGAACATTCGAGGCTGCTGGTCTTGGTGACCAGTACGTCATGTTGTTTATTCCACTTTTTGCTTTTGTTTTGTTTGTTAGGCTACTGGCCTTTGTGGCCAGTATGTCTCTGTCGTCTGTGTTCCTTTGTTTGTGTTTCCAGGAACACTCGTTTTTGATTGCTTTAAGTTGTGTCTCCCAGTTGTGCATTTCTGTGTCACTCGTTTTCGTTTAGGCCTATATGTGACACTTGTTTTTGAGACACTCGTTTAGCCTATTTCAGTAACCTTGGTTTGTGCACATTTTGGTTTCGTTAGGTTTAGTTAACATCTGTTAACTTGTACATTTGTGTATATTGTAAATAGCCTTTTGTTTGTTTGTTTTTGTTTTTTGTTAAACTTACCCTTTACAACCCTTTTATTAAAATACAGCTTAACTTAACATCCATTTTACATCTTGTTTTTTTTTAACTTCCTTTAACCTAGCAGAGCTGGGTTGTAACAAGAAGGTTGTACGTCTCAAGAATGCGGCAGTGGTGGTACGAAACAGGTTTTCTGGCAAAAACTTTTAAAGCTTTTTTATATAAGGATTCTATTTGTCTAAAAGTGGTTTCATTTGTAAGAGACCAGTTTGTAAAACAAAAGTGTGTGAAGCGCCTTGTTGCTTCAGGGCAGGGCGGATAATGCAAATATATTATTGTAATTAGTATTACTCCTTTTGGGGATTGTATACAGTAAACTAAACTAAACATTTTGTTGTTTTTTTGAAGTGGTGTTCTTGTATAGGCCAGTGCATTTGAAAGCTAAGACCTTGTAGTTTCTGAAAATATGTGTAAGATCTGTGTGAGTGAAACAGCTTACAGGAGGTGAACGGCAGGAAACGGCTCTTAAAACAAAGCTCTGAACAGGAGCCTTAGGTTGAACCTGTTCTCTGATCACCAAACCAGCTCTAGACTCCAGTTTCAATCTAGAATAAAGACGGATGGAGCAGGAACGGAGCTTCTGGTCTGAGATCCCTGTGTAGTTTCTGGAGTTCAAGGTTCTCCTGTGTTGTAGGTGATGGAGGTTCTTCTGTGTTGTAGGTGATGGATATTGATCTGTGTTGTAGATGATGGAGGTTCTTCTGTGTTGTAGGTGATGGAGGTTCTTCTGCGTTGTAGGTGATGGAGGTTCTTCTGTGTTGTAGGTGATGGATATTGTCCTGTGTTGTAGATGATGGAGGTTATTCTGTGTTGTGGATGATGGAGGTTCTTCTGTGTTGTAGGTGATGGAGGTTCTTCTGTGTTGTAGGTGAGAAAGATGCAAGCTACAAACCAGGATACCAGGATAGAGGCCTTTTACATGGGCCACTGTACACATTCTCCAAGCCTAAATTAGATGGGCGCGGGGCGTTTCATAAGATATTCATCATTTTTGCTGTAACAAATGTTGTGGCTGTGTAGCTCCATAGGTAGAGCACTGGGTTTGTAACCATGAGATTGCTGGACCAATCCCAACCTTGACTCTTTTTTTGAATACACTTTTGAACTTTTTTATTTGTAACTATTTGACAGGTGTTGCTCGTACCAGGGAAGGGGCCTTTTACATGGGCCACTGTACATGTATATTAGGTACCTCCGGGTGCTATTGTATTTGTTGACTTCTGTGTAATTTGGCACATCTGTCCAGATGCTGTTTTGCCTGCTGGCTTCTCCCGAGTATTGCAGTTCACTGGCCATAGAAGGTATTTCAACTATAGAACGAGTGAAAAGCACCGCTGCGGCAAGCGTGAGGCCGGGGCCCTGAGGCTGAAGCAAGAGTGGGCATCAGAGATACTTGGGGCAAGAGTAAGGCCGGAGTCTGACGACGGAAAGGCGAGAGTGGGCCGGAGCAAGAGTTAGCAGAGAGCACACAGGTTGTGTGTGAAAATGAGGGGAGAGCAGGTTTGGGCAAGAGCGGGGGCGGTAGCAATGGGGAGCGGTCGTAAGGGGGGGATGCATCAGGGGCGAGGGCCTACATCGCCGCTTGCGGCTTTAATTTTGACATTGTTTTTATTAAGGGGGCACTGCAGACACATCTTTTCATGAGAACTTCAAAAACATTTTCATATTTAAAAGTTTAAATGTTTTTTTTCAGAATAATTTGTATCCCCCAAACAATTAAGTTAAACATTATTATTTGACCTAGTTTGCACATAAAATATATATTTTAATTACTTTACACATAATGCCTTATTTATATATAAATGTATACATAATGTGAAATTGACTAAAATGTACAGATTTTATTTTTTCGTTTACTGCAAAAGTTTGTAATTGATGTCTTTAAAAATTAATTATTTGACCAAATCTTGACAAAAACGTTGCCATTTTTTCTAAAAAGACTACAGGTAACATGAACACTGGCGGCCGAGCCATTAAACTAGTCAAAGTATATGTATTTTTGTTAAACAGTGGAATTTAAACTTTAACAAGTCGCACAGGCAAAACCATTTTTTTCTTTGTTTTCTTGAGAGCTGTGGTGCATTATGGGTAATTTGGTTTGAGCAACACAGCTGCTGTGAGCTCTATCTCTCCAGGACCTGTTCACCTCCAGGACCCGGAGGCGTGTGGGTCGGATCACAGCTGACCCTTCTCACCCTGGACACAAACTATTCACCCTCTCCCCTCAGGCAGGAGGCTACGGTCTATCCAGACTCATACCTCCCACCACTTGAACAGTTTTTCCCTCCACCATCAGACTCATGAACAATAACAAGACCCAATAACTTAGTTACAGACTCATGGATGTATCTGCTCTGTTGCTCTGTGGTGTGTCCACACTTAGATCTGTCACTTTATCACTTTACTTTATACGCCTACACATCTGTAAATATAACTCCCACTGCTGTTCTATGTCAATTGTTGTCGTCTTACCATATTTTACTTTTTATTTTGTATCTTTGATTTATTTAAGTATTCTTTCATGTGCATGCTCCCCTAAAAGCCTTAATAGCCTATAAGTTATTATAGCTATTATCTAAATCTGTGTTATACTGTTATTTATCCGTTGCACAATGCTGCAATCAAGAACAA